>JAJJWW010004826.1:67500-93353 GCA_023531295.1 Papaver armeniacum
TTCTAACAACAAGGAACAAGTCCAGACAACAGAGGCAAGTGTTGATACCATCGTATTCAAACACCGGAACTGATAGCTTACATCCTGCAAGCCAGTTCAGCTCTCTGATACAAGTCATACATAGCCAACACCTTCACAATCTCAACACCTTCTTCGCTTCCCTCCCTAAGATCAACCCCATCTCCTTCACTTTGTGACCGAAACAAGTCTGGAACGGCCATTTCTTGGTTTAGGCCGGATTTGCACAGATTGATTTCTCGAATCTACAAGCACTCCCGTGTAGTGCATTTGTTTAAGGTTTAGACTCATTTCTCATCCACACACCCCAAATTACCAAAACCGGCAGAAATAGTTTTCACCCATAAATAAACGTGTGTAGTCATCTACCATTACTAAAGCATATTTCATTTCCTCCAACAGTTGCTTGTTGGATTGGACCAAATAGATCCATGTGAATTAGATCGAGAGGAGCACGAGTGGCTATGTCTCGAGAAATTTTGTGTGGAATTTTTCCTTGCTTACCCTTTTGGAACGCACCACAAACACCTTTAACTTTAGTATTTATTTTTGGAACGCCTCTGACAAGTTCACGATTAATGAGCTTTCCTAGCATTCGGTAGTTGATATGACCAAAATGTTCATGCCACAAATGAGTTGACTCAACCTTAGTCAAGTTACAGTACAAATTGGACTGTATATCAAGTAGATAACAATTATTCATACTTCTACGTCCTCGAAAAATTATTTTTCCAGACTCATCTTCAATATCACACCCTCTCATATTGAAGATAACTTTGTGACCTTTATCAAAAATTTGACTAAATGACAGAAGATTTGCTTTCATTCCTTTAACATAAACAACATCATGAATTTCGGGAGTACCTGGAAGTTTGATAGTACCCTTTTTGCTAATAAGATAGCTCCTTCCATCTCCGAAGGTAACCGATCCTCCCTTGTAGTTTTCTGTCTTTGTGAAGCAAGAAAGATCACCTATCATATGTCTACTACACCCACTATCTAGAAACCATTGGAATGGTGAAGTTGTTTTAAGTGTGAATTCTCCAAGACATTGTTCACCAGATTTAGGATGATCGTTAAGTTCTTATAAAGTTTCTTAACACGATTAATCAGACGTTTTGTAAAACAAATCCTCTGAATTAAATAATTCGTTAAGTTCTTATAAAGTCTCTTATTAGTCTGTTCAAGATGTCTGGATGTTAGAATTGAACATCTTTGAGAATCTCCCGTTTTAGGATCTTCCATGTTTTTCACCAGTTCTCTATCAATCATGATATTACTGATCTCATCAGTATGTGACTAGTTATGTTTAATATCTTCTTCTAACATCTTGATAAGAGATGAGAAATATTCTTCAGTGCCTTCTTTAAGACCATCTAAAATCTTTGAAACGTTAATTGAATCGTGCATGTGATTCAATTATTATAGGTTATATCGCACCAAACACAGATTGTTAGATTTTTTCGTGTTTTCCTACTCTGATACCAATTGAAAAGATGAGGGTACCCAAATATACCTCAATCTAAAACTTTCCACCTATAAGTCATTTCTCCGAAAGTGATTGTCTATGGACTGAGTCGAGACAATACAACTAATCGGTTCACACTTCGTATGATCGTCTATGGATACGAGATCGAGACAATACTACAACAAGATAAATTACGTGATTGTCTATGGATACAAGATCGAGACAATACAACAAGGAAGTATGATTACTTGATAATAGGTTCGGACTTAACCAAACATAATAGGATTGCTATCAAGTAACTTGGAATTAACGTTTGTGTATTTTACTTCTAACTATAATAAAAACAATTATAATTTTTGAAATAGAAAAGTAAAACACACAGCAAGATTTTGTTAACGAGGAAACCGCAAATGCAGAAAAACCTCGGGACCTTGTCCAGAATAGAATACTCTCAGGATTAAGCCATTATACAAAATCTAAACCAACTTCGTATAGTTGAGACCAAGCAACTAAACCTATAGTTCACCTAGTTCCGTCTGTATCCATGCGCCTCCAACTTTCAATAAGTCACACACTTGGAACAATGCCTTTGGTTCGTATTCCAAACAGTAAAGGAACAACAAATTTGTTCTGTAACAACTCTTTTCAAACAACGTGATATGAGTTTGACAAAAGGCTCTTCCGTTTATCCCAACAAACTCCTTTGTCAGGTTCTGAGATCAATCTCTTAACAACTACCAAAGTAATTTTCTATACTATGCAATCGATACTCTTAATCACAAAGAAATATATTGATGCCGATCTACTCAACTAATCAATAAAGGTTATCACAAAGATAAACCGATTATAGTTGGATCCCCAGCCGATCAAGTTTCGTGCACACCAAAGATTAAGAACTCAAATAAGAAATCTTCTTAGATCTTCAATAAACACTTGCATACAATCAACTTGAATCTCTTGTGATCAATCACACACAGAACGGAGTCTGTTAACAATGGATTATCACAAGACGTCTTTAAATCTACAAACAGTCTAAAGATCCCCGTCGTTACTTCGATCTATATAGTTTGAGTGAATCTTATATCAGAAGAGAAGATTCTCAAGCATAAACAAACTAGGTGCAATCAAAGTTCAACAACCGTTAGTCAATCAAATCAATCGAAAATTAGTAATAAACTGCAATTATCTAGTTTCCCACCAACGGTACTCGTAGAGCTTCCCAATCCCAAAGAAGTCTTTAAAACGAGCGGTCGTAAAAGATTTCGCATAATTATGGTACTTTCCTCTCCGAATAGACGACTCCACCAGTAACAACACAACAAGGTAGTTTTGCTGGCTCTGAGGATTAGTTTGCTCGAAATGAAAACTTCAATATTTATAGACCAAGGAAGTTTGGACACCAAGGAATTTCCAAACCGAAAATATTCTCAAGATATGCAATATATTTCCGAATTCGGTTTTCATAATTCCTGGAAATGCTCTGTCCAAATATTGACCTAAATATCAGTAGAAAATCTTCAATTAGTAAATGCAAATTACCAATTTTTATTTTCTAAAGATATGCATTTGAATTGATGGAAATTAAAAGCATATAAAACTAAAAACCTTAATTAAAATATTCTCAATTATTTATGTTAGAGAATAGCTCGGTTGAACCCACCAAGCATTGGTATGTCAAGTTTGGTTGTCATATTTTAGTGAATCAAAACTCATTTAAAGAGTTGCTTGATTATGTACTAGAGTCAACTTCGTATAGGTTAGCTTGAAATTATTAGGATATGAGACATTACAAGTATTGCGAAGACTTGAAGAAGTAAGAAGCTACAACGACAACATCATCCTTCCACTTGAGGTTAGTGATATTTGACTTGAACTGTTTCATTCCCTAACGTATCTTTCAAGTCGTGCATATTGAAAACAAAACTGTGAAGCATGAACACTCTAGTTAGATATAGTATTAAGGAATACAATACGAGGTTTATTGCTTAACCATTGAACTTTGTAGATAAGACATCGACATATTCGTTTAAATGCTATTGTGATTATGTATGGGTATGATGTGAGGATTTCATCCTAGGAAACAATGTTTTACATGTGTTTTAAGGAAGTAAATTCATGAACTTGTTTTGTGAATCGAAAAGGAAATTGCCAGGCGTTATTGGTATTGTTATTCATTGCATATCTTGTGAACAACCAATATGTGTGATTATTATAACCGCTCATGACTTGTTTGTGTTCTTGGTAAAACTATTCACAAAGGCCTGACTTTTGTATTGGTATGACTTTTATTAGTGAAACCGTTCTTAAGTAATCACCTGAGATGGTATGATCGATTTTGTGTTACTGGTAAGACCGACTCTAGGTAAAGGGGAACCGATCCTAGTAAGAGGTGCAACCTATCACAAAGGGGAATCGATTCTCATATGAGGTGCAACATGTTTTAGCATAAAGGGGAACCGACCCTATGGACATGTGCAGCACATTCAAGTTAGATACCATATATATGTGGGGAACCGATCCTAGTACCTAGTCAACCAAATTATGCAAGGCTAGTGTGACTATGCACATTACTCACATGGAGGTAGAACCGAAACTTGTTTTGGTAAAACCGCTAAACCCATGATTGGTGATTGAGTGTTCATGATCAATCACATAGTTCTTGAAAGTCAGATGAACCAATTCTAAACTTGTTTGGAAGTGTGGCAAATCGGTTTCAAGATTGTAAGTATGAAAGAGGACTTACAAGGTAAGGATGACGACATACTTCGAACATGTGCAGTAACGCTTATCTTTAATTGTTCAAAGTTATTCCTTAATAGCTGAAGGAAGAAAATCCCAGGATCGAAACATAAATAAGTTAAGAATCTTTTATTTAAGGTTTTTAATTTTATTTTAGAAAAATGAGAATTAGTAATGTTCATTTACTAGTTGGAGATTTTCCAAAGAGATTTTCGGTCAATATTTTGAACAGAGCATTTCCAGGAATTATGGAAACCGAATTTGGAATATATTGCATATCTTGAGAATATTTTCGGTTTTGGAAATTCCTTGGTGTCCAAACTTCCTTGTATATAAATACTTGAAGTTTGCATTTCGAGCAAACTAATCCTTCGTGATAGCAAACTTCCTTGGTTGTGTTGTTACTAGTGAAGCCGCCTATTGGGAGAGGAGAGTAATCTAATTAGGCGAAATCTCTTACGGCCACTCAGTTTAAAGTCTTCTTTGGGATTGAGAAGCTCTATTACTACCGTTGGTACAAAACTAGATAATTGCGGTTTATCTTGTGTTTTCGATTGATTTGATTGACTAACGGTGGTTGAACTTTGATTGCACCTAGTTTGTTTATGCTTGAGAATATTCTCTTCTGATATAAGATTCACTCAAACTAGATCGAAGTTTCGACAGGGAACTTTAGACTGTTTGTAGATCTAAAGATGTCTTGTGATAGTCCATTGTTAACAGACTCCGTTCTGTGCATGATTGGTCACAAGAGATTCAAGTTGTTGTCTGCATGCGTTTATTGAAGATCTAAGAAGATTTGAAGACAAAGAAGATATTGAAGATTTCTGATTTGGGGTTCATAATCTTTGGTGTGCACAATACTTGTTTCGGTATAGAGGATCCAACTATAATCGATTTATCCTTGTGGTAGATTAGATTGATTAGTTTTGTAGATCAGCATCAATACAATTCTTTGTGATCAAAAGTATTGATTGCAAAATCTTAAAAATTACTTTGGTAGTTGATCATAAGATAGATCTAAGAACCTGATGAAGGAGTTTATTGAGATAAACATAAGAGCCTTTGTCGAACTCACATCACTTGATTGAAAAGAGTTGCTACCAAACGGATTTGTTGTTCCTTTACTGTTTGGAATATGAACCAAAGGAATTGTTCCAAGTACGTGACTTATTCATGAGTTGGAGACGTGGGAATACAGACGGAACTAGGTGAACTATAGGTTTAGTTGTTTGGTCTTAACTATACGAAGTTGGTTTGATTTTGTATAGCGGCTTAATCCTGAGAGTATTCAATTCTGGACAAGGTCCCGTGGTTTTTCTGCATTTGCAGTTTCCTCGTTAACAAAATCTTGTTATGTCTTTCACTTTTTTATTTCCGCAATAATAATTGTTTTTATTATAATTAGAAGTAAAATACACAAACGTTAATTCCTATTTACTTGATAAGTAATCCTATTGTGTTTGGTTAAGTCCGAACCTTTTTATCAAGTAAATATACTTCGTTGTTGTATTGTCTCGATCTCGTATCTATAGACGATCACACGAAGTGTGAACCGATTAGTTGTATTGTCTCGACTCAGTCCATAGACAATCACTTTTGGAGAAAGGACTTATAGGTAGGAAAATTTTTAGATTGAGGTATATTTGGGTACCCCTCGTATTTTCAATTTCGATCCGGGATTCTCCTTTAGCTATTAAGGAATATCTTTGAACAATAAAATATAAGAGTTACTGCACATGTTCAAAGTATGTCGACATCTTTACTTTGTAAATCCTTTTTCATATTTACAATCTTGGAACCGATTTTCCACACTTCCAAACGAGTTTAGAATTGGTTCATCTGACTTCCAAGAACTATGTGATTGATTATCCTATCAAATCACCATGAATGGGTTTCACGGTTCTACCAAAACAAGTTTCGGTTCTACCTCCATGTGGGTACTAGGATCGTCACACTAGCGTTCCAAAATTTGGTTGACTAGGTACTAGGATCGGTTACCACATAATTATGGTATTTAACTTGAAATCGGTTACACAAGTCATAGGATTGGTTCACCAATTAGTAAGACTTGTTGTACCTCTTACAAGGATAGATTCTGCATACTTGTGGTTGGTTGCACCTCTTACTAGGATCGGTTCCCCAATGTCTAGAGTTGGTCATACCAATTACAACATATCAATCATACCATCTCAGGCGATTACTTAATATCGGTTTCACTAATAAAAGTCATACCAATACAAAAGTCAGGCATTGTGAATAGTTTTACCAAGATAGATAAACAAGTTATGAGCGGTTATACTAAACATACATATTGGTAATCCAAAGATTTGCAATGAATAACAATACCAATAAGCCTAGCGATTTCCCTTTCGATTCACAAAACAAGTTTATGAATTGTACTTCCTTTAAACGAATGTAAAATATTGTTTCCTAGGACGAAATCTTCACCCATACCCATACATAATCACAATAGCATTCATACGATTATGTCGATGTCTTATATACGAAGTTCAAAAGATAGACTGTTATACTTCGTATTGTAATTCCTTAATACTATGTCTAACTAGAGTATTATCATTCACAGCTTCGCAGTTATGTTTTCAATATGCACGACTTGGAAGATACGTTAGGAATGAAACAGTTCAAGTCAAATATCACTAACCTCAAGAGGAAGGATGATGTCGTCGTTGTAGCTCTTTACTTCTTCACATTCTTCAAGTCTTCTTGTAATACTTGTAAGTCTCATATCCTAGTAACTTTCTAGCTGACCTATACGGAGTTGACTCTAGTAAATAATCAAGTGACTCTTTAAATGAGTTTTGGTTCACTAAAATATGACAACCAAACTTGGAATACCAACGCTTGGTGGGTTCATCTGAGCTATGTTCTAACACATATGTATTTGTATTATGAACTACACATTAATTCTCCCCCTTTTTTTCAATAAATTGGCAAAGGTACGAAACTAGTGGGATCATAATGAAATTTCCATAGAGATACTTCATGACCAAAAGAGAACAACATATCAACTTTGTTTAGATGCAATCATATAGCCGAAACTAAATACATTCATCAAGGAGTTTATAAAGATACAAGATAACTCCTACAATATTCCACAACCGTACTCCCCACAAAGATTTGGCAATTAAGCACAAGTTCAATTAAGAACTCTCCCCCATAAAATATCATTCCCGAAAGAACAACAAGAGCGACCTTACTTTCAAAAGAAAAGAAAGATTTCTTTGGACATTAACAAATCACATGAAACATGAATTTGTATCCAAAATACTCAACTAAACTAACCACAAGAGAACCCATGATTAATTTAATCGGAAATGCTCACATAAGAGAACTTACGGAGCCACACAGTATTTACACAAAAATGTGGATCAGGGAAAGACCGATACTGCGGAATATTCAAAGATTCAATCTATTTTTCACCACTATTTGCATAGAGACATATAATAGGCTTAATCTTTGTAGACAAAAGTTCATCATATCTTCATTAATATTTGCATAATGACATTGTAGGATCAGAATATCGCGACATCAATATTTCGCGAGACTAATAAATACAATATCACGAAGGAGTCGCGGGGAAGTAAAATAAATGACGCCATGGATGACGACAGCCAGAACACGAGGAAGATGTGAAAATCTGGCGAAGGTTAAGGGTATCGCGAGGACGAACACTTATACACTTGCGAAACTTCGCAAGTTATTCCCGAAAATAAAGGACAGCTTAGCTGTCATCCACTGTATACTACCCTATATAAAGGGTTGAGTCAGTCTGTTGTTGGAGAGGTCCTTTTGAATTGTTAAGCAAGACATTAAGAGAGAGAAACTTCAGAGTGATTGTAATTTCCTTAATTCTGTTCTATCATTCTTTGTAAACATTTCAAGAAAATAATCAATCAAGTTCATAGTTATTCATCTTCAAATGGGTTAATTGTGTTGAATCTAATGAGGGGTGTAGTGTAGGAAATCCTGCAACTACATATGCGCTAGAAACAGGGATTGAGGAGAGATCAACCTTGTGAATTGAAAGAATCAGGAGTAACAGGAAAGAAATTTCGTATAATTTTCAACAATTTACTAAAATTGAGAAATGGCTAGAAGAAGGAATGCATCAGAACAACCAACAATTATAAGGAGAAGCGGGAGATTAGCTGGAGAAAGGAGAAATGAAGTAGGTGAACCATCAAGAATAAACGCAAGAGATAGAGAAGAAGGCCAAATTCAACCACCAATTCAGCCACCACCGAATAGAGTAATAGATTATGATAGGGTGAGTGTACATACATGGAGATCAAATTCTATGGAAGAAAGAGAAGAAGTGCAACAATTGATAAATAATGGACAAGAGGAGAGAAATCAAGAAGAGATGGGAGAAACAACTCATAGAAATGAAGAAATCGTAGCACTAGAAACGTTGAGGCAAACGATACATGAAGAAAGGCGATTGGAAGCGGAAGAGCGCGCAAATTTAACAAGGCAGAACCATGAATTAAGAATGGAAAATATGAGGTTGTAGAATAGGAACTCGAGAAGTAATACCAGATCAAGATCAGGATCGATTAGAGATGATATGAGAAGAATGTTACCTGAGGAAAATATTAATGAAGAAAATCTAGATTGAGAGCCAAATCTCGATGAAAGATGCTGCGAAAGGAGGGAAGTAATATGTATTCCACGTCCTGAGATTTTACATAATATCCAAAATAACAGAGTTCAAGGAAATAGGCAACAGGATGGTCCAGTTAATGAAGAAAATCAGGAAGAAGGAAGAAGAATATTGCATGGGAGAGAAATACAGAGGAAACAAAAGGAGATTGAAGAAGACATCGAAAAGCATTATATCGAACAAGCGCATCTAGCTTGCGAAAGAGAAAGATTGAGAGTAGAAATGGAAGAACGGGAATTGGAGGAAGCAATTCGGCAGAACAATCATGACAATCGAGAAAGAAGGCGCGAGCAAAATCGCAACAATGGAAATATCAATGAAGAATATGAAAGAGTACAAAGGAGAGTTGATAAACAACCAAGAAGAGAAAACGATAGATACAATGGTGTGCGCATTCGCGAACGAGATGAAGGAGAAAGTCGCAGAGAAAGAAGAGAAGAGAATGTTGAACAAGAAAATCAAGGTAGACATGAACGTAGAAGGAGAGAAACGGAGCTAAAAAGACCAATGAATCCGAACCCTGATGTAAATGAACAAATCTTAAGAGAGTTGGCAGAGATGAGAGGAATGTTGAACAATAGAAGAGGTGGAGGAAGAAGACAATTGGATGAGGCCATCGAAGAAGCTGCAAAAAACCCCTTTACTCTAGAGGTGCAGTTAGGAGGGATACCCCCAAAATGCAATTTACCCGCATTAACCAGCATTTTTGATGGAACAACTTGCGCAATACAACACATCAAAGCGTATGTGAGATATATGCTACAGTGGGAAAATCATGATGCAATATTATGCAAATATTTCGCATCAAGTTTAACAGGAGAAGCACTGAAATGGTTTGAGGGTTTACCAAGAAACACCATCACGTCATTCAACCATTTACAAGCTATATTCTTAGGGGCATACATAAGTAATAACTCCTCGCGACCAGGAATTGAAGATGTGTTTGGGCTGAAGTAAAGAGTTGGCGAAAGTTTAAGACATTTAACTGTGAGATGGAAGACGATGTGTAGTGAGATGGCTGGAAGAGTGGATGAAAGATATCTCATTTTATCATTCATAAATGCTATGTTCGCAACCAATTTGCTATATATTCAAATTTTTAGAGTCAAGAATACAATCACGATGACGGAGCTGCGAGAACTTCAAGAGGAGTATATTGCTTTAGAGGAAAGGCAAAATGAGATGGAATCATATCCAATTGGGAATACAAGTTCAAATGCTGCGAGTGCAAGTTTATTACCAAAGATGATAAACACGGCGGCGAGTACTTCGCAAGGTCAACAAGAAAGGGTAACAGATGATGGACAGCCAAAGATAGTAGCCATGGGAAGCCGTGATCAAGAAGAATTTGAAAGAGAAAGGAACTACTACAACCGTGGTGGCAATAACAAAATTCAAAGACTTGATCATCCGCAAGAGACTTATGGAAGTCAAAGGCAGAATTATCATGGAGGACAGCGACATCACAGAGTAGTATGGGAAGAAATCAAGATGCCACCACTAAATACTAGTGTGGAAAAAATATGGGAAGCTATACTCTTGATGGAAAACATACCCGCACCATGGAACATGGGAAATGAACCGCCACCAGGTGATAGAAGTCACAGTTCGCTCTTACCACCGTTTTCATGGACATCGACAAATGATTGCGAAACATAAAAAGAATCATCCTTAGAATGATTGATCAAGGAAAGCTGAATCACTTTCTAAAAAGTGAAGAGAAAGTTCAACCATTGCCGCCACCACCATCAAAGGGGAAAGAAACGTTCGTAATAGAAGTTGGAGCGAAAGCTAAAAATTTATTTTGCAACTCCATTGTTCACTCATATCGCACAATTGAAGATTTTCATGATAACATACTCAGTAGGGTTTTTGCAAGGGATATTGATGATAAAGAAGTGTTAAACATTGCGAGGACATCGTTATTAAAAGAGTGGCAATTGCAGATTATTTCTTTCTCTGCAGAAGAAATACCCAAAGGTAGAGAAATACATGATAGCCCATTGGTTGTAAAACGGAAATTAATCCAAAACTTTGTTGATGGCGAAGATGATGAAGCGAGAAAATTCTTTGGGCAATCAATAGAATATTAATTGATACTGGAAGCTCGGTAAACATCCTTTTTTACCATACTTACAAGACTATGGGGGGAAAGGATGAAGAATTGATACCTTCAACATACAAAATATATGGTTTCAATGGCACAGCGAACAAGCCTAAAGGAGAAGTTCATATGAGAACACCCTTGCAAGGATTATCTACTGATGTTTTGTTCTGTGTGGTCGATGTGGAATCCCCTTATAATGCATTGATCGGAAGGCCATGGTTGCATGAAATTCTGGGTGTAGCGTCAACATATCATCAATGTATAAAGTTTCCTCATCCTAGTGGTGTTGGAATTATAAAGGGATACTGGATGGAAGGGCAAAAATTCTATGAGATCGACGTGGAGAGTTGCGAAGAGAGAGCTGCGAAAAGAAAGGGTTGGAAGCAACATGCAAAAGATGAACAAAGAAGAGAAAGATTGATGGTGGACGCCATTGATGTAAGAGGAGAAGATACATTGCGAAACAGGTGCATGAAAACAGTTGCAAGTTATGATGGAAAGGAATCATTAAGAGACTTGAATGGTGAAGAAGCAGAGAGCAGCAGGAGCAAAAAGTGTAAGAAGTGAGTAATCATTAAAAGGCAATAACAAAAGCTTGTTAAGGGTAAGAGGAATAAGAAATAATGGAAGAAGAAATATTCGAGGATCTCGCCATCAAGAATGTATGACAATTGAAAAACAAAAATGATTAAACAATATAAGATTGCGCGATAGCTTCGCAAACAAAATGAATGATTGAATGAATTAACAAAAATGAAAGAGTGAGTGAATGGGACGAACCTTTATGGCGTACACCCTAGTTCGCGAATGATATTTCGCAAGAGGCAAATGTAAGACCTAAAATGCGTCATATAAGGGGGTATCTCTTGACACGGCTCAGTGAAAAGGTTACACCGCTCCTGGAACCCGAGTCATGGAAATTTGGGGCCCATGAAAGCCTATCCGGGGGAGGTACCTTGGATTTCCAACTATATATATATGGTTATACCCTGGTTGGACGCCCGAGGGTCTCTTCCAAGGAGTCGGTGTATGCTCAAGGCGCAAGGGTACACGGTTGAGCCAAGAGTGCACGGGGCATTTGAAGTGTCTCGGCCATTCTTGGCAAGTCTTGGTATATCTTGCACTCGGCCCGAAGAAAACTCCACTTAGGGTGCGGTCTCGTAACCATAAACCATATAGGTATAAGGGATAAGAGGTCTGCGAAAATAACTGGTTGTTGTTAAGACCGGATGGGAGGAGCTAGTCTTGTATGGCCGATGTACGCCTCCTTGAAGGGGCAACCAGGGAGAAGATAAGGGCGACACCCTCCATTAGGGAGATGATAAGTGTCAAAAGACGCAAATGTCATGAGACTTTATTTTCGCAAGGAAATTTAGGCTTGTCATATTTGTGCAATGATCCTGAAGAGGCAAAAATACAAACATGAAGGTAAGGCGAGGTCAATGGGTTTTTACATGAAAATGTAAAAACATCCTGCGACTTCGTCGCAAAGACGACAATGTCATGGGGTTTTATATTCGCAAGAGTGTTTAAGCCTGTCATATTGTCGCAAGAAAATATCCTGCAGAGGCAAAAATACTTGCGAAATGATAAGACAAGGTCAATGGGTCATTGCATGAAAATGTAAAGACGTCCTGCGACTTTGTCGCAATGAGGGGTGGCGAAGTAAGACCTTTAATTAGGAAGGAAAAATAAGACCACACAAGAAATGTTAAGGCAAGATCAATAGATTTCTTCATTTATGAAGATATCCTGCGATCTTTTCGCGATGATGAACTTCAAAATAAATCTCTCATTTGCAAATAAATAACAGAGGCAAGTATGGGAATGCATGTGATGAAATTTTGTTATTCATTTTCATATGATAGATTTATGCATAAAGGAAACAAGGAAATAAAGGATAATGTACTACAAAGAAGAATTGCTTGATTAGTATGCGCAAGTAAAGAAAACAAAGGTTGAATTCATATTTAGTAATCCAAGAAGTTTACAATGAAGGTTTATAGAAATAGAAGATTAAAAGGATATATATACAGATATTACAAGAAATGAAAGAAGAAAAGGAAGTTATTTCTTGGAAGATTCTTCTTCTTTATCAGATTCTTCGATTTCATCATTTTTCTCGCCAGACTCTCCTTCTTCACTAGCTTCGCTATCAGAAACGTCAGAGAAAGGCATATCTTCAGGAATATTATCAAGAAGACAAGGGTATGAACTAAGAGGAATCTTGTGATCATTGCAAACTGTCTCAATAGTTTGATTGCGAAAACGAACAACATCATTGTTGAAGTTCGCTATTGTAGCTTGCAGTTGTTTCTTCAACTTAGAATACTTGTTGTTGCGAAGAGAAAAGTCTTGTGCGAGTTGTTCTTTTTCAGACTCAAGTTCTTCAATCCTTGTTTGAAATCTCTTCTCGGATTTTGCAAAACATATGACAATGAATTAACAATTCAATAACAATACTACGAAAGTAAGGAGCAGTAAAGTATAATAAACAACCTTCTCCGTCAGATATCATATCTTTAACCAAGGCAGTATGCTCGGCATGAAGACTAACATCAACACCTAAGTTATTCCTGGCATTATCTAGAACCTTCGCAGCCCAAGCAAATTCATCATTGTTATTTATAACAAGAAGCGAACGAATTTGATCTTCTCGCTCATTAAGTATGGCATTCTGACGAAGAGATTCATCTCGTTCAATTTGTACTTCGAGAAGAGATTTTTGAAATTTTGCTAACGCCTGAGCACCTTTATTAGCAATGCGGTCTTTGTCATCTATGAGACCACTAATTTTCTTCCTTAAGGTTTTGGTTTTCTTATGGGAATCAATATACATTTGTTTAAATCGATTGGCTAAACCTAAACTAGATCTATGCTCAATCTCTAAAAGACGGTATTTGGTTTGAAGTTCATTTAATGGAAGGGAATCAATTTTGTTTGACGAACTACTTAAAGATTCGTTGAGGTGAGTGAGAAGAGCATCATTGTCCATAGGCTCGGAAATGAATGGAGAAGAATGGCTTCTTCGGAGAGGTTATATATGTCTGCGAAAATAATAAATCGAAGCAAAGAAAAGTAGATGACAAAATAAAGACGATTTGAAGAGTAAAAATTTTGTACCATAAAGTTGTTGATTCGCACTTTGAAGAGTAGATATTTTATTCTTCCGAGAAGTAGACTCGATTTCAACTGTTGAATTCTTTCATCCTTCTGCGAGATGACGCAACTTGGTTTCTAGTTCTTGGATCTTCTCTTTAAGTTGCGGATTCTTCTTTTCAAGATTGTTGCGTCTTTTCTCGAGGTCTGAGGCAACAACAAAAGAATCTCTCCCAGACTATAAAAGAAAATAAATAAATAGTTAAGATAAAGCTTATAATCGAAGTCACAAAGAAACAAAGGAATATGAACATACCAAAGCATTGAGAGCATTTAAAAAGCTAGGAGTCACTGTTAGGAAACTCGCGAAAAGATTCATTATCCTCTAACAGCGGGGCATCGCAAATTTTAGCGACTGACTTCGCAAGTGTGATTAAATGATCATCTCCTAATCCTTGCATAGAATCGGAGAAGACACTAGACAATTGCGCCATAGCATAAATAGTTGAGTGATTCTCCCTCGCAGAGGAAGTACCGATCTCATTTTCATCCTCGTCAGAGCTTTCGCTGGTTTGAGAACTAGAACGATAAGAGGGATGGTTTTCCGTTTTTTAGAAAATGGAGCAGAAGACTTGTCCTTGCGAAGAGTGATTTTATCCTTGCCCTTAACCTTCGCAGCTTCGGGGATGCTTGTTTCTTCAATAACCTTCGCACACGAATGAAGATAAGAATTAAAGGCAACAATATTGTTAAAGATAACAAAAGAAAATATTTCTTACTTCATCCGTGATCGATCGGAGTATCGCCAGAGTACTTGCCTTTGGGTTTCTTTCATAACTCTTCCTCAGTTTGTCAACCTGTAAACTTTGCAAATTCAATAAATGCTTGTCATCGGGAATATCGCAAAAGCAAAACCTAAAAAAAAAAGGAAATATACCTCTTTTGCCTTCTCGGGCCACTTAAATTCCCAAGGATGATAGTTTGCGAGATTCGCATGGAGTACGTGTGAACCTGCGATATAGGGTCCATTCAAAAATAAAGGAACAACCCACCATTTCTCATCTTTGGAATGACGAGGAGTACTATTGTTGCCCGAATGCCAATCAATATCTTGCATAAGCAGCTTGTCATCGGAAATATTATCTTTTCTTTTCAACCGAGCACCCCAAATGAGATTTATCATTTCTCATATTTATTACTTTATAATTTTCAAAAAAGTTGTCCACGGTATACTTCTCGGACGACTATTTGTAAATTTGCGAATTTAGGATCTCTGACATTATCAGGATATAAAGATCCTTTACCAGCGCCACGATTGGCGAATTCAAGCATTAGACGGATGCAGTCGCCGCTCAATTGATATATAGCTCGCGAGAATTTCTCGTGAGCAAGAATTTCATAGAATAATGGTATCTCGGGATTGTATAGAGGAATGGGAAGGCCTGCGAGGAGTTGACCTAGCGAGACTATGATTTTCTGATCATCACACTGATGATCAGAAAACAGTTTTGCAGAGAGAATGGACGAAGATTCTTGATCAGGAATGGTTGATAAAGTGAAACCCTTCTCCTGCAAATTCTTTTGAGTTTCTTCAAAAAGGGGTTTATATGTACGACCAAGTGCATCCATTAATATAGTATGGGAATGAATGGAGAATTGAAGATTGAGAGAATTGAAGGGGAGGATTACAGTAGCAGAAGCGCAAATTGCGGAAGAAGAAAGTTGAAGGAAAGTTGCAGAGGGAAAATAAAAGAGAAAAAGAGAAGGATAAGAAAACTATATATACAGAAGAGAATCCTCGAGAAAACAAATGCATTTAATGCGAGATGGGACGTGAATGGTCAAGAATAAGCGGTTGAAAGAGACGTGTCAAGAAAAGAGTGGAAGAAGAAACACTTGTAATAAATTCCGTACATGAATAAAACGGATAAAAGCGAACAATCGCGAGATAAAGATGAGCAATTGCGGCATTTTAAAGTATTGATTCTCATGACATTTTCTCCTTCGCAGAAAAGACATGAGAAGAGGCAAGATGTAGGATCAGAATATCGCGACATCAATATTTCGCGAGACTAATAAATACAATATCACGAAGGAGTCGCGGGGAAGTAAAATAAATGACGCCATGGATGACGACAGCCAGAACACGAGGAAGATGTGAAAATCTGGCGAAGGTTAAGGGTGTCGCGAGGACGAACACTTATACACTTGCGACACTTCGCAAGTTATTCCCGAAAATAAAGGACAGCTTAGCTGTCATCCACTGTATACTACCCTATATAAAGGGTTGAGTCAGTCTGTTGTTGGAGAGGTCCTTTTGAATTGTTAAGCAAGACATTAAGAGAGAGAAACTTCAGAGTGATTGTAATTTCCTTAATTCTGTTCTATCATTCTTTGTAAACATTTCAAGAAAATAATCAATCAAGTTCATAGTTATTCATCTTCAAATGGGTTAATTGTGTTGAATCTAATGAGGGGTGTAGTGTAGGAAATCCTGCAACTACAGACATAATAGGCTTAACTTTTGTTGTCTAAAGTTCATTCAATCTTTTATCAATATTTGCATAATGACATATGAAAGACTTAACTTTTGACCTATATGGGACAATCATAGTTCACAGACGCTAACACACATATCCCATAACAAGTTGCAATATATGAAACCATAAAGATTAATACTGCAAAATTATCTTCCAAACAAACTTTAGAATTTAAATAAAGAAATCTAAAAACATTGCAAGATGAAAATCGTTGGAAATAGCTATGTGTACTCACAATAATGACTATTCCAAACCCTAGTTATCCTTCTTAAAATACAAGAATAAATTTTCATAAGAAGTTTTCTAGACATCGTGGATCTTTCTCAGAGCATCTACATAGAATTTCTTCTCATTATTAAAAAACCCATTGATTATGGGATCGTTCAATTCCTCCAAATCCTCAGAAATATCAGTTAACTCACTAAGTTCTCTTTTTAGTCCACCCAAGGTGTTCTTTGTTATAGACAACATATGCTCATAGTGAGCTATCTTTTTTAAAGATAAAATGATTCGAGATTTTAAATCATTTCTTTTGTTGATGAAATCCTTCACCGTACCTCTAAAGTTATTATCAAAATGAAAAACAGACAATAGGAAGTTAGAGGAACAACCTTCATCACTTGTAGATCTCTCCTTCTTCTTCCTTGAGGAAAGGATTCCTTCACAAATATACACATTAATTGATTCAACTGCATCCCTTTTTGCGGTACCTCTAGTTACAGGAGCCATGAAACTTTATTTTTCAAAGATAAGAGAAGTGAAGGGCATTCTTGATCACAAATGAATATAAATAGACCTACGGACACCCAAACCCTATGAGAACTTTGAACAAGTCTTGTACGGTTCATGATCGATTATCTATTTTTAAAAGGAGGATATTTTCTCAACAAAATAAAATAAGAAATTACCAATTATACAAAACTTGAGCAACCTTGATGCAATCCTCATTTTCTCAAGTTAAAACTGAGGATGCAAACGTCACTAGTATTAGATAATGATGGAGTAAGCTGAATGCTCACATCTTTTATCACATAGTGACTCATCAAGGTTTGTTGTATAAACAGACTTCTTACCTCATCTGAATCTGGTTATTTTAGATTTCTTATTGATATCAAGAGAACTATGTTGATTACTCAATGATAGATTCATCCTTTGGATGTCATTTTGAAGTTTGGCAATTCTTTTGTTGTTCCTCTTGAATTTCCAACACTAACTTTGAACATGATTTGCAATTCCACAAAACGAACAGATCAAGGATGATTTATTGTCTTGCTTATTTTCCTCTTGTTTAACACAACATTCATCATCAATTGTACCAAACCCGTCTGGAACAAAGGAGTTGTTTGTTCTCACAGTTTTGATTTTGAACCCTAACCAATTTGTGTTTCCAAAAGACTTCTGACCGAATAACATTGCTGAGATTTTTTTAGAACTTCCAGACAACCTTTGCAGGTCACATTTAAAGGTATTGATCTCTTTTTCCTTAGGAGATATTGTCCCGGTGAATTCATCATTAAGACAATCTATCTCAAGATCTTTCACCTAAAGTGATGATTCTAGTTTTTCCAACGAAGCCTTTAGTTGGAGGTTTTCTTGGTGAATTTCTTCACACTTATTCAAGAATTCAACAATCTCAGTGTCACACTCAAACTCTGAATCAGAATTTGAGTAGAAAGAAGTTTCTGCTGCGAGAGATGAAAATTCACTGCACACATTGGAAGTACGCAAGATATTGAAAACCTGGGATGATTTTTCTTGTATGGAATCATCAGAAGCATTAACCGGTGAGAGACCTTCCTCACAACTTTTGCTTCTTTTTAACAAATCCTTGATATTTTGTGTAACCAGTGACTTATTAAAATCAACATGATTGGAAAAACACACTCATCATCCCAATACAAGTTAGCAGCTTTGCTTGTGTTGGTCACAGCATTGATCGCAGATGTTCAGACTGTGTTCTGATCAAGATCAAGTATTTTTAACTTTCCGACAAGAGTATTTCTGGAAAGAATGTCAAGGTTATTTCTTTCAACGATGGCATGTTTCTTAGAATCGTATCTAGATGGCAATGATATGAGAATTTTTATCACAATGTCCTTTTCAGGAATAATCTTACCTTACGCAAAAGATGCATTAACAATTTCAGACACTTTGTGATTAAACTCATTAAATGAATCTTCGTATGCCATACAAAGGTTTTCCCAATTAGAATTTATATTTTGAAGCCTAGCTTCCTTTTCACATGTATTCCCTTCAAATACGGTTTCTAAGATATCCCAAGCATCTTTAGACCGAGTGCACGTAGTCACATGGTACTGAAGATATGGGGTAATGGCATGGATGATTACATTCAATCCGTCAGAATTTTGCTTCGCAGCAAGAATCTCGGCAGCATCATAATCATCAATATCCATTGGAACAGTTACATCTCCTACTGTAATGACCGGAGGGAAATAACCATTAACAACATACACCCATGATTGAAAATCACGCGCTTGAATAAAGGCACGCATATCAATTTTCCACCATAGGTAATTCGAGCCATCAAAGACTGATGGTACGTTTATGGAGATATCACTACTGTCCATAGATTCAGATCGGTACAAACACAGACTTATGAGGTCTTAAATGTGTTTGCCAGCTCTGATACCAATTGAAAAAGCGGTGGTCTAACAACCACACCCAATATTTCGCTTAGCAATCTGTATGGTAAATCTCCAATATACTTTCAAGAGAATCAACTAGACAGTCAGACTCAATCTTAAGAAAAGTATATCCAAGAGTTGTATCTCAATTTCTTAATTTAATATGCAATCAAACAAATAGGAATTTGCGAGCCCGATTGAATATAAGAAATAACTTGGACGATATCAAAAACCAATATCCAAGTGTCAATCAATTTAATCAAAAACCAAAGGTTGGATTCACAATTGGTTAAACTTACGCACAACCTGTGATATTTCAATTATATAAACAAGTATAATGCTGAAAAGAAATAACACAGACACCATAAATTTTTTTAACGAGGAAATCGAAAATGCAGAAAAACCCCGGGACGTAGTCCAGATTTGAGCACCACACTATATTAAGCCGCTACATACACTAGCCTACTCCAAGTTTACTTCGGGATGGAATGTAGTTGAGCCCTAACCAATCTCATACTGATCAAGGTACAGTTCCGCTCCTTACGTCTCTGAATTCCAGCAGGGCTCTACGCACTTGATTCCCTTAGCTGATCTCACCCATAACTAAGAGTTTCTACGATCCAAATTCGAAGACTTGATAAACCAATCTGTCTCACACAGAAAAGTCTATTGTATAGATAAATCTGTCTCCCACATATACACCTATGAGTTTTATTCCGTCTTTTGATAAATCAAGGTTAACATGACCCAATTGATATACCATACTAATATTCCTGAAGAACATCCTAGAAATATCAATCTCTCACAATAATCTTAATCATATGGTAGCGAAAAAAGATATTGTGGAATCACAAACGATGAGACGAAGATGTTTGTGATTGTTAGAGCACTGCTCGGTCGAACTCGCATGCGTTGGTATCTCAACCATGTTTGTCAATGTTAGTGATCAAAACTATAAGTCTTGATTTCTAGTCTATTTATAGATGTCTCCGACTAGGACATAAATTGTGTAGTTGAGCTTAGTTTTCACGGCGTTCATCATTTGAAGACGAAGAACTACTAAGGGGAGCTTGTGGAACTTCATCGACAAAAGGTATGTGGAGACTGAAACTCATCTATCACTTGGAAAGTGTATTTCTAATCTATCTCCAATATTGAGACATAAGTCGTATTACGATATAGTTTTCTGTATACACATTTGAGATTTCGAGCTGAGTTTATCTCGCTTACATATTTCTCGAAATATGTGTTGGCAAGCTTTCACTTCGACCAAGTTCATCTTATATCATGTGAAAATTTCCGAGTAACATCTTACATGGTTTGTGTGATACAATCATTTGTTGTTGTCTTGGAATGTTTCGTTGTGATTATTTCAATAACTTGAAAATTGCTTTGATGCTAATAGTATGTGAAAACGACTATTATCATCCTCTAAGAAAGTTTCAATGATTGAAATAATAGTTTAGAACACTTAACCATTATTGGATATGTCATGTTGTGCACTCTTGCACATATGTAATCCATGTCCGGGAACCATAGTATGCGCACCTGTTTGCGTACCTATTGGTTTGAGAAATCCGGGAACCTAAGTATGCGTACCCATTTGCGTACAAGTTCATATCCGAGAATTTCTGCTGGTATTGAAAGTTCGCGTACCCGTTTGCGTACTGGCGAAACCCAATCTTAGTCCGGGTATTTCAAGTATGCGTACCCATTTGCATACTTGAAGGTTAAAGTTCTAAAATCGGTTATGAACATGAACATAAACATTTATATAATAAGGAATGCAATCTTTGCAAACTGTGGCTATCTTTGTTCATGACTGATTCGAGTGAATCAAACCGATTTTGCTTCAATTGTGTTCTTGTATAATTCTATGAGAATATAGCAATTGAACAACTCTTTAACTAGTTTCAGTTGAGTCATTTGAACTAGTTATGGTTAAGATGAATAAGGTTGATATGAGAGTAATCATATGGCTAACCTCGGTTAACTATTTGTGAACCAACATGGTGTACACGTTTGGGTACGGTTACATAAACCTAAACGAGGGTACATTTCATTTGTGTGTAACAAGCTAAGTTCGATCTAACGGTTGAAAGATATTAGCTTGGTTAAATCACGTTTTTCATCTAACGGTGAATATTGAATGCTTTGTTACCAAGGTAACTTGGATTGCAAACCCTGATTTGGAAGACTATATAAAGGAGAACTCTAGCAACTGGGAAACCTAATCCCCACACCTCCTGTGTGATACTAGTTGTATAAGCTAGAGTCGATTCTCCTTTAACCTTAGGTTTCTATCGAGACCCTGTAGGTTAACGACCTGAAAGACTTCATTGGGATTGTGAAGCCAAACCCAACTATTTTCTTTGTAGTTGCGTGTTCTGATCTTACTCGATTTTATCGTATGGAGTACACTTGAAATAATTGACTCGAGATTAATTTCTCCGATAGGCAAGATAAAAGTAATCACAAACATCTGCGTCTCATCGTTTGTGATTCCACAATATCTTGTTTCGCTAGTCGATTAAGATAATTGTGAGGTGATTAATAATACTAGGCTGTTTTTCAGGAATATAAGTCCGGTTTATCAATTGGTTCCTGTTCACCTTGATTAATCAAAAGACAGAACAAAAACTTTTGGGTATTTCTGTGGGAGACAGATTTATTCAATCTATAGACTTTTCTGTGTGAGACAGATTTTTTTATCAAGTGTTTGACTTTGGGTCGTAGAAACTCTTGGTTGTGGGTGAGATCAACTAAGGGACTCAAGTGTGTAGTATCTTGCTGGGATCAGAGACGTAAGGAACGCAACATTACCTTGAATCAGTGTGAGATTGATTAGTGTTCAACTACAGTCCAGTTCGAAGTTAATTGGTAGTAGGCTAGAGTCTGTAGTAGCTTAATACAATATGGTGTTCAAACTGTACTAGGTCCCGGGGTTTTTCTGCATTTGCGGTTTTCCTCGTTAACAAAATTCTGGTTTATTTTGTATATAATTGAAATATCACAGGTTGTGCGTTAAGATCAATCAATTAGAATATCCAACATTTGGTTGTTGATTTACATTGATTGACACTTGAACATTGGTCTTTGGTACCATTCAAGTTGCTCCTCTTATATTCAATCGGGCTCGCAGCTGATTTGTAATTGCTGATTGCAGATATTAAACTCTTTGGTATACTTTTCTCTAGATTGAGTCTGAGTGTCTAGTTGATTCTCTAGAAAGTATATTGGAGTAAGTCCTCTCAGATTGCGAAACGAATTGTTGGGTGTGGTTGTTAGACCACCGCATTTTCAGTGACTACTTTTTTATCTTGCCTATCGAAGATTAATCTTGAGCAAATCTTAGAGAAGATAGTACTCAATCACGATAGAAAACAACAAGATTAGAACACGTAACTACATAGAAAATAGTTGGGTCTGGCTTTACAATCCTAATGAAGTCTTCAAGTCGTTAACCTATAGTGTTTCGTGAAAAACCTAAGGTTAAAGGAGAATCGACTCTAGTCGCAACTAGTATCGCACAGGAGGTGTGAGGATTAGGTTTCCAAGTTGCTAGAGTTCTCCTTTATATAGTCTTCAATCAGGGTTTGCAATCAATGTTACCTTGGTAACAAAACATTCAATATTCACCAGATGAAAACCTAATTAGACTCAAGATAATATCTTTCAACCGTTAGGTCGAACTTAGCTTGTTACACACAAATGAAAAGTGACTTCATTTAGATATGAGTAACCGTACGTAAACGTGTGCACCTTTGTTGGCTTAACAATAGTTAACCGAAGTTAGCCATATGAACACTTTCATATCAACCTTATTCATATTAACCATAACTAGTTCAAATGACTCAAATGAAACTAGTTCTAGAGTTGTTCAATTGTTTATATTCTTATAGAAGTATACAAGACACAATTGAAACAAAATCGATTTTGATTCACTCGAATCAAGTCATGAACATTATAGCCAAGGTTTGCAAAAGATTGCATTCCTTAATATATAAATGTATTTAGAACATTATCCACTTAGGTATGCAAACAGGTACGCGTACCTAAGCGGCGGGACTAAGTTTAGGTTCGCCAGTACGCGAACTAATACGCATACCTTCCAAACTCAGCAAAAATTCCCGGAACTGAACCTCACGCCAGTACGCGTACCGGTATGCATACAAGGTTCCCGGACTTTCACTAAACCAACCTGTACGCATACGGGTATGCATACCATGGTTCCCGAACTTGGATTACATATATGCAAGTACGCATATTATGCTTATATCCAATTGTTCTAAACTCTCATTTCAATCATTGAAACATTCTTGGAAGATGACAATAGCTGTCTCACACAAACTATTAGATTCAAAGCAATTTTCAAGTGATCGAATGATCAATACGAAACATTCCGAGTCTACATCAAATGACTGTCTCACACAAATCATGTAAGATGTTACCGACGATTTTCACATGATCATCTTTTGACTTTCGTCAAGAATATAAGATGAAATTGGTTAAAGCGAAAGTTTACCAACACATATTTCGACAAATATGTAAGTGAGTTAAACTCAGCTCGAAATATCAAATGTGTATAATTGAAGTCTATATAGCTATACGACTTTTGTCTCAAATAGGAGATAGAGTAGATAGACTTTTGAGTGATAGATGAGTTCAAGTCTCCACATACCTTTTGTTGATGAAGTTCCACAAGCTTCCATTAGTAGTTCTTCGTCTTCAATCGATGAAAGCCGTGAAGTCTAATGCTCAACTACACTTTCTATCC
Organism: Papaver armeniacum; assembly: GCA_023531295.1. Taxonomy (NCBI): domain Eukaryota; kingdom Viridiplantae; phylum Streptophyta; class Magnoliopsida; order Ranunculales; family Papaveraceae; genus Papaver; species Papaver armeniacum. Next base: position 91,581 of record JAJJWW010004826.1, read on the forward strand.
TAATCCGAGACTTAGCTATAAGCAGACTAGAAATCAAGACTTATAGTTTTGACAACTAAATTTGACAACAAGCTTGAGACAGCAACGCTTGCGAGTTCGACCGAGCAGTGCTCTAACACTTTTCCACCCAGGTTAGTTTCTACCTCTGGATATAAACTATTGGACTAAATGCCTTTTTCCAAGCGGGCGAGCCAGTTTGCTTATCCACCTGGATAGGTAAACTGACAAATTTGCCAATACCCATAAGAAACGACCTTACGACAAACGAATGTTCTTAATTTAAAAAAGATATTATATTATCAATATATATGTAATGTATTAATTTATATTATGATTTGTATCTTTCTAATCAATTTGCGGAATAATTTATAATATTTTTGGAGCGCACTATGAACTACTAAGGATAAAATAAGTTAAGGTTTGAGTTTCAAAGAAAAACAAATCATCATTGATTCAATTTCCGAAATAATTTGTTATGCATAAATAAAAATTATTTTCCAGTAATAAATATTAACATATACATAATATTTGGGACATAGCGATATCTGAAACGTATTGAAATATTATATTATTGAAGCTATTATTTTAGTAACAAAGACCTGAGATGTGATTAATTTTTTAATTATTTTAATGAGTATTAATTTATGAAAATTATATTGTAATAATAAAAGATTACTAATAAATCAGTTCCATGAACTGAGTTGTCGATCAGGAAACCTTTCCTAATTTGCTAACTGTTTTTTTGTTTGATTTTTTATTTTTTAAGAATTTTTTATGTCATATTTTCAAATTTCTTATTCATTTTCCAGAATGCATTATGTAGAACTTAATTGTTTTCCCTATATAAGACTTGATCTCTCCTGTACATTTTCCACGTGCTATTGCAGATGTGATTTTTTTGGAGAATTCTATGTATTGTCATTGGATATGCCATAAGATTAGGGGTGTTCATGGTTACGGGTTAACCGAGAAACCAAACCAAACCAAACCGATTAGGGGGAAACCGAACCGAACCATTAACTAATGGTTGGTTTTGGTTTAGAAAAGATGAAAACCGAGATTAATGGTTTGGTTTTGGTATGATAGAGAAACCGAACCAATAACCAATGGTTAACCGAATATTGATAAAAAAAATAATCATTGATTAAATTTTCATTAGAGATGTCACTGCCATTAGTTAAATCTTCTTTTGATCTCTAGATTTAGAGTAAGCTTTAACTACTCTTGATATTTTTTTTATTTATTTTTTGTCTGTAAATTGTTGTAAACCAATACTATTTTTTTCTGTAAATTAGTGTAAATTTTTTTTTTTTGGTTTGACATAATTATTGGTTAACCAAAAACCACTGGGAAAAACCGAAACCGGCTGGAACCATTTGGAAACCTAACCAATGGTTAATGGATTGGTTTGGTTTCAATTTTTTCGGTTTTGGTTTGGCTTGAAACCGAACCAAAACCGACCACGAACACCCCTACATAAGATATAAAAAATTAGTTACAAGAATTAAACCGATGAAATTCGTTACAATTTTTTATCCACACTAACTCACATGTTCAGGAAAAAATAAAAAAATTAGGATTGAGAGACGCTGTTGTAACCGTTGAGAAAATCAATAGGAAGAACTTCCTTGGAGATCAAAGAACTCACCACCTCTTTCCAAATTTTAAGATATCACAACCCTAATTCCAAAATTTCAATTTGTGTCTTTCGCTTATGTTAATGTTAATATATATCGTATGGCTCATGATCTAGCCCACGAGCTTTGCTTAGTG
>JAJJWW010004827.1:0-82380 GCA_023531295.1 Papaver armeniacum
TACAAGAAATACACTGGAAACAAAGGTCCTGCTGTAACTCTTGATGAAATGTCTGATCATTATGATTCTAATGAAGATGAAAAATCAAGTGTTGCACTCCTCTGTGAAAATATTGATTTTGATAATTGTAGCAATACGAACATCAAACTCGATATTCTTCCGGGAGAGACTTCAACCACCTTGGAGGATAAAATGGATTTCTCTATGTCTACTGGAAATTCTTCTTCTAATGTTTCAGATTCTATCGTGTGTCTAGCAGCTTGTACAGCCATGGCGTCTGAATCATCCTCTCTATTGACATGCTCTTAATGTACTCTCAAGGGTCATGAACTCTCAAATTGTTTCAAGTACACACATAAGATAAGATATGTCAATAAACTATAACAAAGAGCAAATCGATTAGCAAAGAAATTGTTTCAGAAATCGACTGAGGTATGTAATATTATCCCCTCTCCAAAGAAGTTAATTTCCAGAGAAATGTTTAGACCTCTAAAGAAAAAAATACGGTCTAAATAGTATATGAAACAGGGTTCTAAGAATTCCAGTCAAGAAGAGTATGGTGGACAGATTATTGTTCACCCCAGCACAACTTAATTGTGTTAGTTGTGTATCTTGTCTCATGTGCCTGATTCAAAAGAGACAAGGATTTGCACACCTCAAGCTTTAAGGAAAAGAGAAAAAGATTTTTTTTATGTCTTTTTAGTCTTGTGTTCATGTCTTTGGAATTCTTCCATCCTTTCATATCTAATTGATATTGAAAGGGTTTCTTGTTTGATTGATAAAAGGGGGTTAATATCGACAATTTTGCCTTCTTTAGGGTTGTGAGTTGTGCGTACGAGAATCCTTTTTAGTGTATAAAGGTTCCGTAACCCTACATTCCTTTTCCTTCTCTAAAAAACTCTTTCTATCACAAGATTGCTTGTTGAGTCTGATTTGTGAATTCCTCCCACAATCTCATACTTGTATGGAGAATCCAAACGTTATGTCTTCTGATGGAAAAGATGTTAATATGATTGTTAATCCATGAATCATGAAGGAAAATGTTAAATATCCTGGTCAACCAACTTTGAAAAGAAAAAGAAGGAATGTGAGGAAACCAAGGGCTGTTCCTTCAAATCTTCAGAAGTTTTCTAGTGTTCATGAAGAGTTGATTGAAACAAGAAAGGAGATTCAGAAAATAAAGGCTATTGTTTTGAGGACTATCGAAATTCAGAAGGCCCTAGTTCGGCATCAGTCTAGAAGGTTTGTTGGAATTGACTCCTTTCTTCATGAACCTTATGTTCCAATGGCTGTTGGCGACAAGGAGTTCGGGGACGATAAAGAATTTTTTAGAGGCATTAATGTCTAGGAAACTTCTTATGAGAATTTATTCTTGTGTTTTAAGAAGGATAACTAGGGTTTGGAATAGCCATTATTGTGAGTACACATAGCTATTTCCAACGTTTTTCATCTTGCAATGTTTTTAAGTTTATTTATTTAAATTCTAAAGTTGATTTGGAAGATGATTTTGCAGTATTAATCTTTATGATTTCATATATTGCAACTTGTTATGGGATATGTGTGTTTGCGTCCGTGAACTATGATTGTCCCATATATGTCAAAAGTTAAGTCTTTCACATATCATTATGCAAATATTGATAAAAGAATGAATGAACTTTTGACAACAAAAGTTAAGCATATTATGTCATTATGCAAATATTGATGGAAGATATGATAAACTTTTGTTTACAAAGATTAAGTCTATTATATGTCTCTATGAAAATAGTGATAAAACATAGAATGAATCTTTGAATATTCCTCAGTATTGGTCTTTCCCTGATCCACATCTTTGTGTATATACTGTGTGGCTCCGTAAGTTCTCTTATGTGAGCATTTCCAATTAAATTAATCATGGGTTTTCTTGTGGTTGATTTAATTGAGTATTTTGGATACAAGCTCATGTTTCATGTGATTGGTTAATGTCCAAAGAAATCCTTCTTTTCTTGTGAAAGTAAGGTCGCTCTTGTTGTTATTTCGAGAATGACATTATATAGGGGAGAGTTCTTAATTGAACTTGTGCTTAATTGCTAAATCTTTGTGGGGAGTGCGGCTGTGGAATATTGTACGGGTTATCTTGTATCTTTATAAACTCCTTGATGAATGCATCTAGTTTCATATATATGATTGCATCTAAACAAAGTTGATATGTGTTTCTCTTTTGGTTATGAAGTATCTCTATAAAAATTTCATTAGGATCCCACTAGTTTTCGTACCTTTTCCAATTTATATTGACAAAAGTGGGGGAATTAATGTGTAGTTAACACTACAAATACATATGGTTTACGGATCATTATGTAAGGGGGAGTGGTTTTCATGTGAGATGAAGTATTGACTAAGGGGGAGTGATACATATCACCATAGTATTGTTGTCAAAGTTGTGATACAATTGGACTTTGATGTTGTGTAATAATACTATGACACTGTATATAACAATGATTGAGAACAACTATTTTCTTATTGTTATAGCTACGTCTTTATGGGTAAAAACAATTTCTGCCGGTTTTGGTAATTTGGGGTGTGTGGATGAGAAATGAATCTAAACCCTAAAAAAATGCACTGCACGGGAGTGCTTGTGATTCGAGAAATCAATCTGTACAACTCTGGCCTAAACCAAGAAATGGCCGTTCCAGACTTGCTTCGGTCACAAAGTGAAGGAGATGGGGTTGATCTTAGGGAGGGAAGCGAAGAAGGTGTTGAGATTGTGAAGGTGTTGGTTGTGTATGACTTGTATTAGAAAGCTGAACTGGCTTGAAGAATGTAAGCTATCAATTATGGTGTTTAGATACGATTGTATCAACACTTGGTTTTGTGTCTTGTCCTGCCTTGTTCCTCTTTTTGAAAAATAGGGAGGAGAACCTATTTATACAAGTCTTTAAGCCTGACCCTCGTATCTCGTGGGAAGTGGATAAAGTGGAGTGATGGAGTAGTGGAGTCGTGTGTTGGTGTCACACGACCAGTCTTGCCCACTTCTCCCATCATCACTAGCTGTCCATGACTTCCTGACACGTTCTTGTGATGTCGCGTTGTACGCTACACGCTGTTGTTGATGGTGGATTTTCGTTCAAGGTTAAATTTGTAAAAAACCAGAAAAAATCATGCGCTGACATCTTGTAAAAGATAAAGCCATTTATAAGTGTTGGATACTCCCTCACTTAATTCACCAGGAATGGAGCATGTAGCAACAATCCCATTCTGTGAATACATGAAATTCCTCCAGGTTGGAGCATGTAGCAACAATCCCATCCTGTGAATTTCATATCAGCCTTGTATTTCCAGTACTCATTATCAGTATGGCATGACGACTGAGTGTTGCTCTTACAAAGTAACACGAACCTCCAAGCACTATAATGAAACCATGTACGAAATACCCGTACAGGCTGACTCTCGGTGTGTTATACTAGCCCGATTGAGCCCCTCTCGGTGTGTTATACTAGCCCGATTGAGCATCTGGACTGACCATATCAGTCCGGATATGATCTGATCGCATTCATCCAACTCCATAAGCATGATTGGATGACCCAGATCAATTCCATCACCCCCAAGCAGGTATGGAATACCCACGGCCGACCCCGCATGGTCGGTCATTGGCCTAGCTTGCCAAGAAACCGTTCATACCAAGCATTATGGACGGAAAACCCTAAATTAGGGTTTGCGGCATATTACATGTGTCGCAAAACAGTCTCAACCATCCATCTTCGCAGGTATAGATGGAGGGTGTAGATGTAGACTCAAAGGGCCCAGAGCATGTCAACACGATCACCGTGGGCCCGACTACACACTTGACCAATCGGTCAAAACCAACCATGGTTGGTCGTGACAAAATTGTCACCCAAACAAGAGATGGCGCACGGCTTTGAAAGCCAAAATTAGGGTTTCAAGCCATCACGCGCGTCCATCTTCTCCGGCACGAATGGAGGGTCACAGATTAGATTAAGCAGGTCCGATCATACCAGCATGACCACCGTGGGCCCATCTACCTCCTCATGTGTTCGGCCAAGGCATACCATGCCTGGTTAATCCAAAACGTGCGCCCAAACTAGCATGGCCACGCCTCCCAAACCACAAACTGATCTCGACCACTCAACTTCACCGGACGATTTGAGTGGCTTAGATCACGTTTTCATGGGATAGTCAGGTATAGGTGTGAACACCAGCCTACCACCTACACGCTGGTATGATCGACCAAGACCAACCAAGATGGGTCGTCTTGAAACGCGTGCCCAAACTAGGGATGTCACGCGGTTTCCAACTCCTTTGCGGCAATGGATTGCCGCGAAACCGATCTCAACCACTCAACTTTACCGGTCAAATTAAGTGGCTTAGATCGCGCCTTCATGGGACAGTGAGGTATGGACGTGCACACCGGCATGCTGTCTACACACATGCCCGGTCGGTCCTCTCCAAATCCCTTTCCATGCTCGGTTTGACCAAGTCAAGAGTAATGCTTGCGCACCTCTTCAAAAAACCCTAATATTCATTAACGGTCGCAGATGAGTGTCTCAAAGATCATCTCATCCGTCCAACTTCACAAGCTTGGTTATACAACCCTGGTCAGGAGTTATTTGTTTAGTGAGGCGTCATTACCCATCACTTTACCACACCGTAATGCAGTACCTGCATAAAATACACACGATACTTCACAAGTATCGACTTCCTGAATAACACAGTTATTCAATTTAGCATTACATGCTATCTTTCGTGGATTCACGATCCACACATTCCAGACATCAATCATGTCACAAACTGGGGGATACATACTGGGGTATTGGTCTGGCGGTTTACTGTCGTGGCGGCAGGCAACGCGCCATCACAAGAACGTGTCGAAGTCATGGACGGTTAGAGATGAATAGGAGAAGTGGGCAAGACTGGTCGTGTGACACCGACGCACAACTCCACAACTCCATCACTCCACTTCCTCCACTTCCCACGAGAGACGTGAATAAGGCTCAATGACTTGTATAAATAGGTTCTCCGCCCTATTTCAAACAACAACACAAGTCCAGACGAGATTAAAACCAAGTGTTAATACAAAACGTATTCCAACACCCAGAGCTTGCTTGCATCAATCACAAGCCTGCTCACCTTTCTGTTACAAGTCATAAACAAGCCAACACCTTCACAATCTCAACACCTTCTTCGCTTCCCTCCCTAAGATCAACCCCATCTCCTTCACTTTGTGACCGAAACAAGTCTGGAACGGCCATTTCTTGGTTTAAGCCGGACTTGCACAGATTGATCTCTCGAATCTACAAGCACTCACCGCGCAGTGCATTTGTTTAAGGTTTAAATTCATTCCTCATCCACACCCCAAATTACCAAATTCTGCAGGAGTAGTTTTCACCCATAAACAATTGGCGACCACAGTGGGAGGTTGATCTATCGGTTGCGAAAAATTGAATTCTCAATTCTTCGGTTTTCGGCTCACGATGCATCCTCATCAGGAAACCACAGGCGGTTCAGATAACATGGGAAGTGTAGCTAGAATGCTGGGGGATGTCTTGGCAAATCAAGTTGGTGTCACTTAAGACAGAGCGAGACATTTCGCCTTTTGAATGATATAGCAAAGACAATTACAAGAAGGATCGGCGGGCATCTACTCAAGCAAAGGTGCAAGAAATGTCGAATCCTTAGTCGAGTCACACCTTTACCGGTGGAGAGGCAAAAAGAGCGCGTAAATCGCAGGAGATTCAGGAAAGACGAACAACATGGTCCAGTCAACAATGAAGAACCGAGGCAGCTCCACAGAGGAAAGGACTTGTCCGGAGTACTACAACATCTACCAGATAAAGAAAGGGAGCCTGCAGCCTATGGAGCCCTATTAGAAGATTTATATCTCAAAGCTCTTGTTGAAGCCCGGAAGACTGTCCAATCCGTATCGACCTTCCAACCGACTGAAGAAATGCTTGAGGAAGGAGAAATCAATCAGGAAATACCTGAATACAGAGGATGGGAACGTTCAATCCGGTCACTCAGCAGTGACATTACGACACCTTCCACATCCCTTTACCTAGGCAAGCGATCCGCAGATATGATGACACTCACAAATCTTCTAACTTCATCTCCTGTTCAACATCAAAGCCACGGAGAGACGTTACAACGCCCACTAACACAGGAAAAGCCAGACTCAAAGTACTTACATTTCCCCTTCCCAATGAAGAAGATTCTGGAGCTACTGGAGGCGTGGGTACGAAATGGAGAGGTGGAGCTACCCCGGTATGGCGTCCGCCCACCGATCAAGAAGTAACGGACCCGAGGTACTGTCATTACCACCGGTTCCTTCATCACCCCACCGTTGAATGCAACGCTTTTGAGCGCATTGTTCAGAGAAGCTTGGTTCGGAGGGATAGCTACGAGAAGTTAGTGCAGAGGATTTTCTTAGAGAGGCTACTCCGGTTTGATACAAGTGAGGCTTAAAAATCAAGTAAGTTTTACTCAACAATTTTACAAGAAAGATAGTTTAGAATTCACTGGGGACTTGGCATCCCGCACGTGGAGAAAGAGGCTCAGTGATCAAACGCCATGTTTGTTTCCATCCGTACCTCCCTTTTGCATAACATTTGCAATTTCATGTGATATGTGCAATCATTCATGACCAAGATGCAAATTTCATTTAACATAATCTCTTTCAAAATGGTTGTTCACAAAACTATCTCAAAATAAGCCAATTCAATTACCTATTAATTCAAAACCGGAGGCCAAAGAAAATCCTCACTATCACTCAAAAAAGAAAAGCATCTAAAAGAAAAGGCAAGTATATAGCACGAATACTTCAAGGAAAGTCCTTCAGCAACAACTCTTCCTTCTGGGCGAGAGAGACTTTCATCCTTTGAAGCGCAGCCTGTTTCAGCTCCAGTTCCTTAGACAACTTCTCAACCTCTTCTTCCTGGCGAGCAACACAGTCCGCAGAAGGGACTTCATCCTGTAATTTCTGAAGCTCCTGAATCTTGGAGAACCCTTTGAAGAACCAAGGAGCATTGAAGCTGTACTGCGCAAACACGTCCCGATGGCACCTCCAATCTTCAATCATCTCCTCAGAAACTGTTCGACCCGTCGTGACGCTCATCCCCTAGATAGAAACTAAAGCTTCTTGGACGCGGTTGACCAACGCAAGACGACTTTTGAGCTTCGTGGTGGTAGCAATATGGCCATGCTTCTCCCATATCGCTGTGTACAACTCTTCGAACTGAACCGGCACGCTGAATCCACCAACCAACACATGACCTGGATAAGGGATAGTAAAAGGAGGATCGAACAAGGCCCCAGGCTGCATCACCGGCAATTCACCAACCCCAGGAGCCTTGTCAGTTGCAGGAGGCCTTTCGGAAGGAGTCACCACAATAGCCATATTCACTGGAAACTGCTCAGGACGGATTTCAAGGGGAGCCGCCTCAATTATTGCAGACGCTAACTTTCTTATACTCCTTCCGGCATCTACTTCGCTCTGGGTACTAATTTCCATCACGACCCCGTCAACAAGATCACTCAGGGAGGCGGCTTGTCCGACCGAGCTTGCATCATCTCTGTCATGGTTGGTAAAAGGAGCGGTTTCTCCAGACTTCTCAGCATGAAGGTCAATACTTGCATCATCTCTGTCACGGTCGGAAAAAGGAGCGGTTTCTCCAGACTTCTCAGCATGAAGATCAGTTTCTCCAGACTTCTCATGAAGATCGGTTTCTGAAGATGAAGATCGCACCGTGACCTTCTCATTCCGAATACGCGCCAGCCTTGTGAAGACATTCTCTTTCGGAATCCCCTGATTTCAAGCAAGAATTACTCTTAGAAAGATTCACCCTGGAGAAATAAAGGAACCAACATGAAGAAATTTAAATACCTGCATATTGGAGGAGTTAAGGATCACCGGACCACGTGCCTGCCTCTTAGATCTCCCTCCTGCTTGGGGACTGCTGGTCCGTTTGGCTGGAATCGGCTTCAACCGGAAATGCTCCTTCAAGACGTCAGAAGACGGATCACCACGAGAACCTGTCACAATACTCTCCGAGAATTCCTGGAAAATCAACAATTGCCTCCTCCAAAATTCCTTGTACTTATCGGTTACCACTGGGTTTCTCCCGATAGGCCAGAAGGGAAGGCTCACCCTTTCTGAAAACGCGTCAGCGTTAAGAATATCCGGGAGGAATTCTTTTGGAACCCCTGGTGGACGGATAAATGGGACACCCTGATCAAATCCCATTTGACGAGCCGCCCTGTCAATATTGTACGGAGTCACAGTAAATTCTTCGTTGAATAAAGAGGGGACATATCCTGGGATGCATCTATGCAGGTAAACAATTTCCCCAAGTCTCATAGTCTTAACATCAGTACACAACACAACATCAGGACCATCAGAAGTAATGGCAAAAGTCTTTGGCTGAACAATGGAATGGTGGATCGGCCCCCACGGACGGAAATCTACAGAAGACACATTGTCAAATATGTCCACAAGTCTCGCGCCGGCTCTGGGGCGCCTCTTATTCCAGCGGAGTATTCTCGAGCCACCATACAAGTTGGTGAGCAAATTTGCAGGGGAAGGAGCATAGCTTTTGAAGTGTTCCCATAAGAATGCCTGAAGAAAAGCGAAGTGAACGTGCGATTCCACCTTCTTGTACCCGTTAGAAACATGCATGTCCATTGCTAAGGCGTCCAAGGATGAGAATACGCGATCCAAGGAACAATGCACCTAGGGGAAGAACTTTACCTTTTGCCAACTTTATAGCGATCTTAACGAGGTCACCTCTAATGGTCTTCTTTCCAGAACCGTCGTCGAATATATCTCTGGATAGCCATAAAGACAGGAACGCAATCACGCTGAGCTCATTTTCCAACTCTTGATTCGGCTCTGGGTCTGCAGGAGACCACTCCGACACCCACCAGGTGTAAAAGCATCTCGTATCCTTTTTCTCCTCCTTGTCCAGACTGTCGAATCCCGCCACCTTTTGAAGTATAGCATCATAGTCGCGTTGCTCCGTATCAGAGAGATCGTAAGAACGACTTCCAGCAACAGGCAGGTTCATTAATGCAGCTACGCTCTCCAGAGTAATAGTCATCTCTCCCCATCTAGATATGGCTGTATGAGTAGAAATGCTCCACCGAGAGATGAAGGTAATCAAACCCGCATCATCTTTCTTAATTTCAAGAGCAGCAGATGCCATGACCGCATTGAGGATTTGCGCTTTGGTCAAATTATCTTTAATGTCCTTATTACTCAACATGCGTCTCATCCATCCTTCATAAGAACCAAAGTGGAGTATGGCAAATCTTGAAGTCAATAGGGAAGGCGGATATTCGTTTCTCCGGAGACAAAATCTCATCACAAGTGCTGAAGAAGAAAATGGATCAGCATCCATATTTTCTGAATCGGAAAGCAGGACTATCTTATGAAAAGGATGTCTTCTAATGTTTGGAAAAGGCGAGGTGAACAACTCATCATCGATGTTCGGCGTATCTTTGAAGCCATCAACACTTCCTGACTTGGCACCAGCATTATCTCGTAAGACATCTCAACAGGGATTCTTTTCTTCCACAATGAAATAAAAGACAGGAGTTAGAACTTGTATGAAAGCACGGGAGAGATGTAGTCACACACGGCAAGACGCAATTCACATCGGAGCACATAATGGCCGGTTCAAACACCATTCAAGTCAGGTACAAATTTTAGTCTGGTATTGGTTTCCAGTCCGGTACAACTTTCAGTCTGGTATTGGTTTCAAGTCCGGTACAAATTTCAGTCTGGTATTGGTTTCAAGTCCGGTACAAGTTTCAAGTTCGGTGTAAATTTCAGTCAAGCATATGTGAGTAAGACCCACGTTCCGGCATACACAGCGGGCCCGCATTCATTCATCTGCATGCATCATAACACGATTTTCTTTATTCATGGGAATTGTGTCTACGGGATTCAAGCCAAATGGTGGAAAAGCTAAGCATATACATGTCTTACAAAAGGTGTTTACCTAACAAACTAGGGTTTTACCTTTGAAAAAAAAAAAAAAAAAAAAAAAGGGGGAGAGAAACTTACCGTGGACGGGCGGTGGCGCACGGCAGCAAATCCGGCAACTCCGACAGCGGCGGTAGGAGCAGGTGGTCACGGACGGGAGCTGCTTCACAAAAAAAAAAAATCGTGAGGAAAAAAGAAAAGGGTTTTGTCTCTTTTATAGACAAAAAATTAGAAGAATCCCAATAGAAGAAGGATTACTCCCTTATTTGGTTTCCTCTTTTGATTCAAATACCCAAAGAAAGAAACCGGCCCCACCAAGGGATTCCATACAAGCGTGACGGCGTGGGAAACTAGCGGTCGACCAACACTCTTCCGGGTAAACTCTTTTATCCTGTCTTTCTCACATATGTATGTCACCATCTCATGCCTACCACACAATAGTGTAACCATTATGTGCTAGGCAGGGGACTTAATGTTGATGGTGGATTTTCGTTCAAGGTTAAATTTGTAAAAAACCAGAAAAAAATCATGCGTGACATCTTGTAAAAGATAAAGCCATTTATAAGTGTTGGATACTCCCTCACTTAATTCACCAGGAATGGAGCATGTAGCAACAATCCCATTCGTGAATACAAGAAATTCCTCCGAGTTGGAGCATGTAGCAACAATCCCATCCCGTGAATTTCATATCGCCTTGTATTTCCAAGTACTCATTATCGTGTGGCATGACGACCGAGTGTTGCTCTTCTGAGTAACACGAACCTCCAAGCACTATAATGAAACCATGTACGAAATACCCGTACAGTGCCGACTCTCGGTGTGTTATACTAGCCCGATTGAGCCCCTCTCGGTGTGTTATACTAGCCCGATTAAGCATCCGGACCGACCATATCGGTCCGGATATGATCTCGATCGCAGATCATCCAACTCCATAAGCATGATTGGATGACCCCAGATCAATTCCATCACCCCCAAGCAGGTATGGAATACCCACGGCCGACCCGCATGGTCGGTCATTGGCCTAGCTTGCCAAGAAACCGTTCATACTGGGCATTATGGACTGGAAAACCTTAAATTAGGGTTTGCGGCATATTACATGTGTCGCAAAATAGTCTCAACCATCCATCTTCGCAGGTATAGATGGAGGGTGTAGATGTAGACTCAAAGGGCCCAGAGCATGTCAACACGATCACCGTGAGCCCGACTACACACTTGACCAATCGGTCAAAACCAACCATGGTTGGTCGTGACAAAATTGTCACCCAAACAAGAGATGACGTACGGCTTTGAAAGCCAAAATTAGGGTTTCAAGCCATCACGCGCGTCCATCTTCTCCTAAGACGAATGGAGGGTCACAGATTAGATTAAGCAGGTCCGATCATACCAGCATGACCACCGTGGGCCCATCTACCTCCTCATGTGTTCGGCCAAGGCATACCATGCCTGGTTAATCCAAAACGTGCGCCCAAACTAGCATGGCCACGCCTCCCAAACCACTGGCCGATCTCGACCACTCAACTTCAGGACGATTTGAGTGGCTTAGATCACGTTTTCATGGGATAGTCGGGTATAGGTGTGAACACCAGCCTACCACCTACACGCTGGTATGATCGACCAAGACCAGACCAAGATGGGTCGTCTTGAAACGCGTGCCCAAACTAGGGATGTCACGCGGTTTCCAACTCCTTTGCGGCAATGGATTTCTGCCGCAAACCGATCTCAACCACTCAACTTTACCGGTCAAATTAAGTGGCTTAGATCGCGCCTTCATGGGACAGTGAGGTATGGACGTGCACACCGGCATGGTGTCTACACACATGCCCGGTCGGTCCTTTCCAAATCCATTTCCATGCTCGGTTTCGACCAAGCTGAAGAGTAATGCTTGCGCACCTCTTCAAAAAACCCTAATATTCATTAACGGTCGCAGATGAGTGTCTCAAAGATCATCTCATCCGTCCAACTTCACCAGCTTGGTTATACAACCACGGTCGGGAGTTATTTGGTTAGTGAGGCGTCATTACCCATCACTTTACCACACCGTAATGCAAGATACACGCATAAAATACACACGATACTTCACAAGTATCGACTTCTGAATAACGAGTTATTCAATTCAAAGATTACATGCTATCTTTCGTGGATTCACGATCCACACATTCAGACATCAATCATGTCACAAACTGGGGGATACATATGTGGTATTGGTGCGGCGGTTTACAGCGTGCAGCGGCGGTAACGCGCCATCACATGAATGTGTCGAGGAAGTCATGGACGGTTAGAGATGAATAGGAGAAGTGGGCAAGACCGGGTCGTGTGACACCGACGCACAACTCCACTACTCCATCACTCCACTTCCTCCACTTCCCACGAGAGACGTGAATAAGGCTCAATGACTTGTTTAAATAGGTTCTCCGCCTTATTTCAAACAACAACACAAGTCAGGACGAGACAGAAAACCAAGTGTTAATACAAAACGTATTCCAACACCCGAGCTTGCTTGCATCAATCACAAGCCTGCTCACCTTTCTCGTTACAAGTCATAAGCAAGCCAACACCTTCACAATCTCAACACCTTCTTCGCTTCCCTCCCTAAGATCAACCCCATCTCCTTCACTTTGTGACCGAAACAAGTCCGGGAACGGCCATTTCTTGGTTTAGGCCGGACTTGCCTGATTGATCTCTCGAATCTACAAGCACTCACCGCGCAGTGCATTTGTTTAAGGTTTAAATTCATTCCTCATCCACACCCCAAATTACCAAATTCTGCAGGAGTAGTTTTCACCCATAAACAGCTGTAAACCGCCAGACCAATACCCCAGTATGTATCCCCCAGTTTGTGACATGATTGATGTCTCGAGTGTGTGGATCGTGGGACCCACAGAAAGTAGCATGTAATGCTAGATTAAATAACTAAGTTATTTAGGAAGTCGATACTTGTGAAGTATCGTGTGTATTCTATGCAGTCTTCGCATCGAGTATATTCGGCATGCATGAAGCATCATTGTTTGAGCGTCTCAAAATAGCCTCATGTCCAACCTACTTTATGTGATGGTTTGGAGGTTGCGTAAGCAAGTCCTCCCTTGGCCGACCACATGGTGTGGTAGAGTGATGAGTGGTGATCTTCATGAAGCCTTACCGACCAATTAACTCCTGACCGGAGCTGTATAACCAAGCCGGTGAAGTTGGAAGGACGAGATGATCTTTGAGACACTCATCTGCGACCGTTAGTGGAATTAGGTTTTTAGAAGAGGTGCGCAAGCACCACTTTTCAGCTTGGTCGAATCCAAGATTGGGACACGATTTTGGCATGGACGATCGGGCATGCGTGTAGACGACATGCCAATATACATGCCCATACCTCATTGTCCCGTGAAAGTGTGATCTGGACCGCTCAATTTGTCTGGCAAAGAGGAGCGGTCAGGATTGATTTACAACGGAAGTTTGGTTCCGCAAATGCCGCGCGTCATGCCTTCTTCAGGCTCGCGTTTCGGGACGACCAAGCTTGGTTGGCCCCGGCCGATTAGTTCGGCGTGTAGGTGGCAGGCTGGTGTTCATGCCTATACCTTACTTTCCCATAGGAACGTGATCTAAGCCACTCAATTCGTCCGGCGAAGTTAAGTGGTCGAGATCAGTTTGCAATTGGGAAGTGTGACCACGCTAGTTTGGGCGTGCAAATTGGAACGACCAGGCATGGTATGCCTTGGCCGATCGGGTATGGAGATAGATGGGTACACGGTGATCATGTTGATGCTCACCGGACCTGCCCAGTCGACTCCTAAACCCTCCATTCTATCAGGAGAAAACGGACGTTTGCGATCAATGCAAACCCTAATTAGGGTTTTGTCAGCCGTGCGGCATGCCCACTTTGGGCCCACGATCTGGAACAACCAGCCATGGTTGGTCCTGACCGATCGGTCATGTGTGTAGGCGGGCTTACAGTGAGCGTGTTGACATGTTATGGGCCTTTTGGATCTACATCTACATCCTCCATCTATGCCTGCGAAGATGGATGGTTGAGATTGTTTTGCGACACATGTAATGTCGCAAACCCTAATTTAGGGTTTTTCGTCCATAATGCTTTGGCTTGGACGGTTCGGCAAGCTATGCCACCCTTTTGGGGAAGCCGACCATGCGGGGCCCGCGTTGGGTCGGTAGTGAATATTCCAATACCTGCTTGGGGTTTTGGATTCGATCTAAGCCATCCAACCATGCTTGGTGAAGTTGGATGGTCGTGATCGTTTCGAGACCGATATGAACAATCCGATTCAAATATGCTCAATCGGGCTAGTATAACACACCGAGAGATGTATGCTCAATCGGGTTAGTATAACACACCGAGAGTTGCAGCCTGTACGAGTATTTCGTACATGCTTCATTATTAATGCTTGGAGGTTCGTGTTGCTCTGCTGAGAACATCACTCAGTCGTCATGCCGCACCGATAATGAGTACAGGAAATACAAGGCTGGTCATGCTTTAATTAATAATGTTGTAAATTCACAGGGTATATGGGATTGTTGCCACATGCTCCATCCTGGATGAATTTCGTGTGTTTAATTCACAGAATACTGGGATTGTTGCTACATGATCCGTCCTAGGTGAATTAGTAAAGTGAAGAAGTATTCATCACTTATTAATGGCTTTATCTTTTACAAGATGTTAGCGCATAATTTTAGCTTTTACGAATTTTAGCCTTAAATGAAAATCCACCATCAACACTATGGATCTTCAACAACTATGATGCTGAGTTGAACACATTCAGAATCACTGGAGTACTTGGATGTGACGAAGATTTCGAGTAATGTTGAAGAACCAAGGAGATCAAGCATTTGGATGAGAAGCTACAAAGTTTATTTATTTTGTAATCCATCTGTATTGATAGTTTTGTCACTAAAATTGACAAATGGGGAGATTGTTAGAGCATTGCTCGGTCGAACTCGCAAGCGTTGCTATCTCAAGCTTGTTTGTCAAGTTTAGTTGCCAAAACTATAAGTCTTGATTTCTAGTCTACTTATAGCTAAGTCTCGGATTAGGATAGAAAGTGTAGAGTATCTTTAAACTTCACGGTATTCATCGAATGAAGACGAAGAACTACTCAAGGGAACTTGTGGAATTTCATCAACAAAAGGTATTTAGAGACTTGAACTCATCTATCACTCGAAAGTCTATCTACTCTATCTCCTATTTGAGACAAAAGTCATATAGCTATATAGACTTCAATGATGCACATTTGATATTTCGAGCTGAATTTAACTCACTTACATATTTATCGAAATATGTGTTGGTAAGCTTTCGTTTTAACCAAGTTCATCTTATATCCTTGACGAAAGTCAAAAGATGATCATGTGAAAATCGCATGGTAACATCTTACATGATTTGTGTGAGACAGTCATTTGATGTAGACTCAGAATGTTTCGTATTGATCATTCGATCACTTGAAAATTGCTTTGAAGCTAATAGTTTGTGTGAGACAGCTATTCCCGTCTTCCTAGAATGTTTCAATGGTTGAAATGAGATTTTAGAACAACTGGAGTTAAGCATAGTATGCGTACTTGCATATATGTAATCCATGTACGAGAACCATAGTATGCATACCCGTATGCGTACATGTTGGTTTGTGAAAGTACGGGATCATAGTACACTTACCGGTAGGCGTACTGGCGTAAGGTTTGGGTCCGGGAATTTCTGCTGAGTTTGGAGGTATGCGTACACTTTCGCATACTGGCGAACCCAAACTTAGTCCGGCCACTAAGGTATACGTACCCGTTTGCATACCTGAGTGGATGATGTTTTAAAATCGGTTTTTTCATGAAATAATACATTTATATAATAAGGAATGCAATATTTTGCAAACCGTGGCTATAATGTTCATGACTTGATTCGAGTGAATCAAAATCGATTTTGCTTCAATTGTGTCTTGTATACTTCTACGAGAATATAAACAATTGAACAACTCTCTAACTAGTTTCATTTGAGTCATTTGAACTAGTTATGGTTAAGATGAATAAGGTTGATATGAAAGTGTTCATATGGCTAACTTCGGTTAACTATTGTTGAGCCAACAAGGTGTACACGTTTAGGTACGTTTACTCATATCTAAATGAAGGTACATTTCATTTGTGTATAACAAGCTAAGTTCGATCTAACGGTTGAAATATATTAGCTTGAGTCTAATCAGGTTTTCATCTAACGGTGAATATTGAATGCTTTGTTACCAAGGTAACATTGATTGCAAACCCTGATTTGGAGACTATATAAAGGAGAACTCTAGGAACTAGGAAACCTAATCCACACACCTCCAGTGTGATACTAGTTGAGACTAGAGTCGATTCTCCTTTAACATTAGGTTTTTCTAAAACCCAATAGGTTAACGACTTAAAGACTTCATTGCGATTGTGAAGCTAGACACAACTATTTTCTCTGTAGTTGCGTGATCTGATCTTGTTGTTTTCTATCGTGATTGAGTACTATCTTCTCTAAGATTGGGTCGAGATTTAATCTCCGATAGGCAAGATAAAAAGTAGTCACAAACATCTTCGTCTCATCGTTTGTGATTCCACAATATCTTGTTTTGCTACCATACGATTAAGATTATTGTGAGGTGATTGATATTTCTAGGTTTTTCTTCGGGAATATAAGTCCGGTATATCAATTGGTTCTTGTTCACCTTGATTTATCAAAAGACGGAACAAAAATTATAGGTTTATCCGTGGGAGACAGATTTATCTATTCAATAGACTTTTCTGTGTGAGACAGATTTGTTTATCAAGTCTTCTACTTTGGGTCGTAGAAACTCTTAGTTGTGGATGAGATCAGCTAAGGGAATCAAGTGCGTAGAATCATGATGGGATTCAGAGACGTAAGGAGCGTAACTGTACCTTGATCAGTGTTAGATTGGTTAGGGCTCAACTACATTCCAGTCTGAAGTTATTAACTTGGAGTAGGCTAGTGTCTGTAGCGGCTTAATACAGCGTGGTGTTCGAATATGGACTAGGTCCCGGGGTTTTTCTGCACTTGTGGTTTCCTCGTTAACAAAATTTCTGGTGTCTGTGTGTTTATGGGTGAAAACTATTCCTGCCGGTTTTGGTAATTTGGGGTGTGTGGATGAGGAATGAATCTAAACCCTAAACAAATGCACTGCGCGATGAGTGCTTGTAGATTCGGAAATCAATCTGTGCAAGTCCGGCCTAAACCAAGAAATGGCCGTTCCAGACTTGTTTTGGTCACAAAGTGAAGGAGATGGGGTTGATCTTAGGGAGGGAAGCGAAGAAAGTGTTGAGATTGTGAATGTGTTGGCTTGCTTATGAATTGTAACAGAAAGATGAGCAGGCTTACGATTGATGCAAGCAGGCTCTGGGTGTTTGAATACGTTTTGTATTAACACTTGGTTTCTGTCTCGTCTGGACTTGTGTTGTTTTCCTCCTGTCTCCTGTTTTTCTTTTTTTTTTTTGGAAAGTAGGTAGGAGAATCTATTTATACAAGTCATTTGAGCCTTATTCACGTCTCTCGTGGGAAGTGGAGGAAGTGGAGTGATGGAGTAATGGAGGTGTGTGTTGGTGTTACACGACCAGTCTTGCCCACTTCTCCTGTCATCTCTAACCGTCCATGACTTCCTGACACGTTCTTGTGATGGCGCGTTGCACGCTGCACGCTGTAAACCGCCAGACCAATACCCCAGTATGTATCCCCCTAGTTTGTGACATGATTGATGTCTCGAGTGTGTGGATCGTGGGATCCACAAAAGGTAGCACGTAATGCGAAATTGAATAACTGCGTTATTCAGGAAGTTGATACTTGTGAAGTATCATGTGTATTTTATGCAGATGCGCATCCCGGTGTGGTAGAGTGATGGGTGGTGATTACCATGACGCCTCACCGACCAGTTAACTCCCGACCGGGGTTGTATAACCAAGCCGGTGAAGTTGGACGGACGAGATGATCTTTGAGACACTCATCTGCGACCGTTGGTGGAATTAGGGTTTTAGAAGAGGTGCGCAAGCATCCCTCTTCAGCCTGGTTAAATCCCAGCTTGGGATATGACTTTGGCCAGGCCGACCATACATGCGTGTAGACGGCATGACGGTGTAGGCACCTATACCCATTACCTCAAGATAGTATGATCTGGGCCACTCAATTCGTCCGGTGAAGTTGAGTGGTCGAGATCAATTTGTAACAGAAAACCAGTGCCGCAAGAGCCGCGCGTCATGCCCATTTCGGGCGCACGTTCCAAGATGACCAATCTTGGTCGGTCTTGGCCGATCGGTCTCGGGTGTGAAGGTGGTAGGCTGGTGTTCACGCCTATACCGAATATCCCATGAAAACGTGATCTCGAGCCATCCAAATCGTCCGGCGAAGTTGAGCGGTCGAGATCGTTTGCGGTTTGGGAGATGTGACCACGCTAGTTTGGGCGCACGTCTTGGAATAACCAGGCATGATATGCCTTGGCCGATCGGGTGAGGGGATAGATGGGTCCACGGTGGTCATCTTTGGTATGATCTGGACTCGCTTAATCTAATTTTGGACCCTCCATTCGTCTTAGGAGAAAATGGACGCTCGTGATGCTCAAAACCCTAATTTTGGGTTTCAAGGCCGTGCGACCATGCTTTATTAGCGTACAGTGGGATAACCAACCATGGTTGGTCCTGGACCGATTGGTCAGGTATGTAGGCGGGCCCATTTGTGATTGTGTTGACATGCTCTGGGCCCTTTGAATCTACATCTACACCCTCCATCTATACCTGCGAAGATGGATGGTTGAGACTGTTTGCGACACATGTAATATGCCGCAAACCCTAATTTAGGGTTTTCCGCCCATACGCTCTGGTTTGGACATTTTGGCAAGCTAGGCCAATCTCGGGAGGCAGGCCATGCGGGATCCGCGTTGGTTGGCAAGTGGGATATTCCATACTTGCTTGGGGGTGATGGAATTGATCGGGTCATCCAATCATGCTTGTGGAGTTGGATGATCGTGATCATATCGGACCGATACGATCGGTCCGGATGCTCAATCGGGCTAGTATAACACACCGAGAGTCGGCTGCACGGGTATTTCGTACATGGTTTCATTATAATGCTTGGAGGTTCGTGTTGCTCGTAAGAGCAACACTCGATCGTCATGCCGCACCGATAATGAGTACGAAATACAAGGTGATTGCGCATTAATTAATAATGCTAGAAATTCCAGGGGTATATGGGATTGTTGCTACATGCTCCAACCTGGATGAATTTCGTGTATTCAGAGAATGAGATTGTTGCCACATGCTCCATTCTAGGTGAATTAAGTGAGGGAGTATCCAACACTTATTGATGGCCTTATCTTTTACAAGATGTCAGCGCATAATTTTTCGGTTTTTACAATTTTAACCTTAAATGAAAATCCACCATCAACATTAAGTCCCCGCCTAGCACATAATGGTTACGCTATTGTGGGGTAGGCATGAGATGGTGACATACATATGTGAGAAAGACAGGATAAAAGAAGTTTACAGGAAGAGTATTGACCGACCCTTGATCGCCCACGCCGTTGTGCTTGTATGGAATCCTTTGGTGGGACCGGTTTCCTTCTTTGGGTATTTGAATCAGAAAAGGAATCCAAAAAAGAGGTATCCTTGTTCTATTGGAATTCTTCTAATTTTTTGTCTATAAAAGAGACCAACCCATTTGCTTTTTCTCACGATTTTTTTTTTGTTGTTGAGCAGCTCCCTTCCGTGACTGCCGCTGCCGCTCCCGCCAACGCTGCTGCCGGAGTTGCCGCCGTCGTTGCCGGATTTGCTGCCGTCCAAGGTAAGTTTCGCTCTCTTTTTTTTTTTTTTTTTTATATATATATAAAGGTAAAACCCTAGTTTGCTAGGTAAACACCTTTTGTAAGATGTGCATATGCTTAGTTTTTTCCGGCGAGGTTGATACGCCAATATTTTCTAGAATTGCTTAGTAAAACAACCCGTGAATCCATGATCATGTTTTTTTTTGCTTGTTTCCACCATTGCATGCAAAACCTAGCTTTTAGGTTGTATCTTGAAAAGAAAAACCTTGGCTTGAATCTCGTGGACACGATTCCCATGAATAAAGAAAAATCGTGTTATGATGTGTGCGGATGAACGCGGGCCCGCCGTGTATGCTTGATTGAACGTGGGTCTCACCCACATATGCTTGACTGAAAGTCGACCTTATATTAGTCTTGTGCCCGGGCTTGAAACTTGAGTAACACCGAACTTGAAATTTATACCGGACTTGAAACTTGTACCGGACTTGAAACCAATACCAGACTAAAACTTGTACCGGACTTGAAACCAATAACAGACTTGAAAATTGAGTAATACTGGTGTTTGGACCTAATTCCAGCTTTTGTGCATTTCAACGTGTCTTGTCATGCGTGACTACACGCTTCATGCGCTTTTCATACAAGTTCTAACTCCTGTCTTTTATTTCATTGTGGAATGAAGAAAAGAATTCATGTTGAGATGTCTTCCGGAGATAATGCTGGTGCCAAGTCGGGAAGTGTTGACAGCTTCAAAGATATGCCGAACATCGATGATGAGTTGTTCACCTCGCCTTTTCCAAACATTAGAAAACATCCTTCTCATAAGATAGTCCTGTTTTCCGATTCAGAAAATATGGATGCTGATCCATTTTCTTCTTCAGCACTTGTGATGAGATTTTGTCTCCGGAGAAACGAATATCCGCCTTCCCCTATTGACTTCAAGATTTGTCATACTCCACTGGGTTCTTATGAAGGATGGATGAGACGCATGTTGAGTAATAAGGGCATTAAAGACAATTTGACCAAAGCGCAAATCCTCAATGCGGTCATGGCATCTGCTGCTCTTGAACTTAAGAAAGACGTTGCGGGTTTGATTACCTTCATTTCTCGATGGCATCCTTCTACTCATACAGCCATATCTAGGTGGGGAGAGATGACTATTACTCTGGAGAGTGTAGCTACATTAATGAACCTGCCTGTTGATGGAAGTCTTTCTTACGAGCTCTCTGATATGGAACAACGTAACTATGATGCTATACTTCAAAAGATGGCGGGTTTCGACAGTCTGGACAAGGAAGAGAAAAAAGATACGAGATGCTTTTACACCTGGTGGGTGTCGGAGTGGTCTCCTGCAGACCTAGAGCCGGATCAAGAGTTGGAAAATGAGCTTAGCGTGATTGCGTTCCTGTCTTTATGGATATCCAGAGATATATTCGACGACGGTTCTGGAAAGAAAACCATTAGAGGTGACCTCGTTAAGATCACTATAAAGCTGGCAAAAGGTAAAGTTCTTCCCCTAGGTGCTTTGTTCCTTGGATCAGCTGTATTCTCATCTGGACGCCTTAGCAATGGACATGCATGTTTCTAACGGGTACAAGAAGGTGGAGTCGTACGTTCACTTCGCTTTTCTTCAGGCATTCTTATGGGAACACTTCAAAAGTTATGCTCCTACTCCTGCTCCTGCAAATTCGCTCAGCAACTTGTATGGTGGCTCGAGAATACTCCGTTGGCATAGGAGGCGTCCCAGAACCGGCGTGAGACTTGTGGACATATTTGACAATGTGTCTTCTGTAGATTTCCGTCCATGGGGCCGATCCACCCTTCCATTGTTCAGCCAAAGACTTTTGCTATTGCTTCTGATGGTCCTGATGCTGTGTTGCGTACCGATGTTAAGACTATGAGATTTGGGGAAATTGTTTACCTGCACAGCTGTATCCCAGGATATGTCCCGTCTTTATTCAACGAAGAATTTACTGTGACTCCGTACAATATTGACAGGGCGGCTCGTCAAATGGGATTTGATCAGGGTGTCCCATTTATCCGTCCACCGGGGTTAGAAAGAATTCCTCCCAAATATTCTTAACGCTCGACGTGTTTTAGAACGGGTGAGCCTTCCCTTCTGGCCTATTGGGAGAAACCCGGTGGTAACCGATAAGTACAAGGAATTTTGGAGGATGCAACTGTTGATTTTCCAGGAATTCTCGGAGAGTGTTGTGACAGGTTCCCGTGGTGAACCATCTTCCGACGTTTTGAAAAAGCATTTCCGGTTGAAGCCACTTCCATCCAAACAGACCAGAGCTGAGGATTACAGTCCCCAAGCAGGAGAGAGATCCAAAAGGAAGGCATGTGGTTCGGTGATCCTCAATTCCTCCAATATGCAGGTATTTAAATATCTTCCCGTTGGTTCCTTCATTTCTCCAGAGTAAATTCTTCTAAGAGTGATCCTTGCTTGAAATCAGGGAATTCCGAAAGAAAATGTCTTCACAAGGTTGGCGCGTATTCAGAATGAGAAGGCTGGTAATGTTGGCCTTCATGTTGAGAAGTCTCCGGCGACTGATCTTCATCTTTGAGAAGTCCGGCGATGCATCGATCTTCATGCCGAAAAGTCCGGAGAAACCGCTCCTTTTCCCGACCATGACAGAGATGATGCAAGCTCGGTTGGACAAGGCGTCTCCCTAAGTGATCTTGTTGATGGGGACGTGATGAAAATTAGCACCCAGAGCGAAGTAGATATCGGGAGGAATGTAAGAGAGGCAACATCCGCTATTGTTGAGGTGGCTCCACTTGAAGAATGTTCTCGAGCATGTTCCAGTCAATAAAGGCGTCGTGGCGACTTCTTCTGAAATACCTCCTGCAACTGACAAGGCTCCTGTGACTGGTGAAGTATGGTTAGCGCAACCTGGAGCTTTGTTCGATCCTCCTTTCATTGTTCCTTATCCAGGCCATGTGTTGGTTGGAGGATTCAGTGTGCCGGTTCGGTTCAAGGAGTTGTACACGGCAATATGGGAGAAACACGGCCACATTGCTACCACTACGAAGCTCAAAAGTCGTCTTGCATTGGTCAACCGCGTTCAGGAGGCTTTATTTTCTATCCATGGGATGAGCGTCACGACTGTTCGGACAGTTTCTGAGGAGATGATTGAAGACTGGAAGTGCCATAGAGATGTGTTTGTGTAATACGACTTCAATGCTCCTTGGTTCCTAAAAGGGTTCTCCGAGATTCAGGAGCTCCAGAAATTACAAGGTGAAGCCCCTTCTGCAGAATGTGTTACCCGCCAGGAAGAAGAGGTTGAAAAGTTGTCTGAGGAGTTGAAGCTGAAGCAGGCTGTACTTCAAAGGATGAAAGTAGCTCTTGCCCAGAAGGACGAGTTGCTGCTGAAGGACTTTCCTTGAAGGATTCGTGCCATATACTTATCTCTTCTTTTTCTTTTTGAGTGATAGTGAGGATCTCTTTTCATAACTTGACTTATGGTTTTGAATTAATAGGTAATTGAATTGGTTTATTTTGAGATAGTTTTGTGAATAACTTTTCTCGAAAGAGGTTATTTTAAATGGAATTTGCATCTTGGTCATGAATGATTGCACATGTCATATGAACTTGCAAATGTCGTGTAAAAGGGAGGTATGAAGGGAAGCAAACATGCGTTTGATCACTGAGTCTCTTTCTCCATGTGTGGGATGTTAAGTCCCCGGTGAATTCGTAACTATCTTTCTTGTAAAATTGCTGAATAGAACTTACTTGTTTTTGAAGTCTCACTTGTATCAAACCGAAGTAGCCTCTCCAAGGAAGTCGTCCGCATTAATTTTTTAGAGAATGAGAGCTATCCCTCTGAACCAAGTTTCTCCTAAACAATGCGCTTCAAAGCGTTGCACTCACTGGTAGGGTGGTGAAGGAACCGGTGGAAAATCTTTTCCATCGGGAACGGAAAGTGTAGGTACTTCGAGTCCAGCTTTTCCTGCGTTAGTGGGCGTTGTGATGTCTCTACGTGGCTTTGATGTGGAGCACATCCCGGAGATGAAGTTGGAAGATTTGCGAGTGCCATCATATCCGCGGATCGCTTGCCTGGGTAAAGGGATGTGGAAGGTGTTGTAATATCACTGCTGAGTGATCGAATTGAACGCTCCCATCCTCTGTATTCACGTATTTCCTGATCGATCTCTCCTTCCTCAAGCATTTCTTCGCTTGGATGAAAGGCCGATGCGGATTGGACAGTCTTAGGGCTTCAACAAGAGTTTTGAGATATAAATCTTCTAACAGGGCTCCATAGGATGCAGGCTCCCTTTCTTTATATGGTAGACTTTGTAGTACTCCGTACAAGTCCTTTCCTCTGTGGAGTTGCCTCGGTTCTTCATTGTTGACTGGACCATGTTGTTCATCTTTCCTGAGTCTCCTGCGGTTACGCGCTCTTTTTGCCTCTCCACCGGTAAAGGTGTGAAGCCTGACTAAGGATTCAGCATTTCTTGCACTGCTTGAGTAGATGCTTGCCGACCCTTCTTGTAATTGTGCCGCTATATCATTCAAAAGGCGAAATGTCTCGCTCTGCCTTCTGGTGATACCGACTTGATTTGCCAAGACATCCTCCAGCATTCTAGCTACACTTCCCATGATATCTGAACCACCTGTGGTTTTCGGATACATTGCGAGATGGAAACCGAAAAATTGAGAATTCAATTTTGTGCAACCGAGAGATCAACCTCCCGCTGTGGTCGCCAATTGTTTATGGCTGAAAACTATTCCTGCCGGTTTTGGTAATTTGGGGTGTGTGGATGAGGAATGAATCTAAACCCTAAAAAAATGCACTGCGCAATGAGTGCTTGTAGATTCGGAAATCAATCCAGGCAAGTCCGGCCTAAACCAAGAAATGGCCGTTCCGGACTTGTTTCGGTCACAAAGTGAAGGAGATGGGGTTGATCTTAGGGAGGAAGCGAAGAAGGTGTTGAGATTGTGAAGGTGTTGGCTTGCTTATGACTTGTAATGAAAGATGAGCAGGCTTAAGATTGATGCAAGCAGGCTCTGGGTGTTTGAATACGTTTTGTATTAACACTTGGTTTCTGTCTCGTCTGGAATTGTGTTGTTTTCCTCCTGTCTCCTGTTTTTCTCTTTTTTTTTGGAAAATAGGTAGGAGAATCTATTTATACAAGTCATTTGAGCCTTATTCACGTCTCTCGTGGGAAGTGAAGGAAGTGGAGTGATAGAGTAGTGGAGGTGTGTGTTGGTGTTACACGGTCTTTCCCACTTCTCCTGTCATCTCTAACCGTCCATGACTTCCTGACACGTTCTTGTGATGGCGCGTTGTACGCTGCACGCTGTAAACCGCCAGACCAATACCCCAGTATGTATCCCCCAGTTTGTGACATGATTGATGTCTCGAGTGTGTGGATCGTGGGATCCACAAAAGGTAGCACGTAATGCTAAATTGAATAACTGCGTTATTCAGGAAGTTGATACTTGTGAAGTATCATGTGTATTTTATGCAGGTACTGCATCATGGTGTGGTAGAGTGATGGGTGGTGATTACCATGATGCCCACTGACCAGGGTTGTATAACCAATCCGGTGAAGTTGGACGGACGAGATGATCTTTGAGACACTCATCTGCGACCGTTGGTGAAATTAGGGTTTTAGAAGAGGTGCGCAATCATCCCTCTTGCACTGGTCGAATCCCGACTTGGGATATGACTTTGGCAGGCCGACCGTACATGCGTGTAGACGGCATGACGGTGTAGGCGCCTATACCCATTACCTCAAGAAAGTATGATCCGGGCCACTCAATCCGTCCCGGTGAAGTTGAGTGGTCGAGATCAATTTGTGACAGAAAACCAAAGGCCGCAAGAGCCGCGCGTCATGCCCATTTCGGGCGCACGTTCCAAGATGACCAATCTTGGTCGGTCTTGGCCGATCGGTTCGGGTATGAAGGTGGTAGGCTGGTGTTCACGCCTATACCCGAATATCCCATGAAAACGTGATCCGAGCCATCCAAATCGTCCGTGAAGTTGAGCGGTCGAGATCGGTTGCGGTTTGGGAGATGTGACCACGCTAGTTTGGGCGCGTGTCTTGGAATAACCAGGCATGATATGCCTTGGCCGATCGTGTGAGGGGATAGATGGGTCCACGGTGGGCATGCTGGTATGACCGGACCTGCTTAATCTAAACTTGGACCCTCCATTCGTGCCGGAGAAGATGGACGCTCGTGATGCTCAAAACCTTAATTTTGGGTTTCAAGGCCGTGCGACCATGTTTTATTCGGAGTACGAATTGGGATAACTAACCATGGTTGGTCCTGACCGATTGGTCAGGTATGTAGGCGGGCCCACGGTGATTGTGTTGACATGCTCTGGCCCTTTGAATCTACATCTACACCCTCCATCTATACCTGCGAAGATGGATGGTTGAGACTGTTTTGCGACACATGTAATATGCCGCAAACCCTAATTTAGGGTTTTCCGCCCATACGCTCCGGTTTGGACGTTTTGGCAAGCTAGGCCAATCTTCGGGAGGCCGACCATGCGGGATCCGCGTTGGTTCGGTAGTGGATATTCCATACCGCTTGGGGGTGATGGAATTGATCCGGGGTCATCCAATCATGCTTGTGGAGTTGGATGATTTGTGATCATATCGGGACCGATACGGTCAGTACCCGGATGCTCAATCGGGCTAGTATAACACACCGAGAGGGGCTCAATCGGGCTAGTATAACACACCGAGAGTCGGCACATGACGGGTATTTCGTACATGGTTTCATTATAATGCTTGAGGTTCGTGTTGCTATGTAAGAGCAACACTCGATCGTCATGCCGCACCGATAATGAGTACAGAAATACAAGGCTGATTGCGCATTAATTAATAATGCTAGAAATTCAGGTGGTATATGGGATTGTTGCTACATGCTCCAACCTGGATGAATTTCGTGTATTCACAGAATGGGATTGTCGCCACATGCTCCATTCTAGGTGAATTAAGTGAGGGAGTATCCAACACTTATTGATGGCCTTATCTTTTACAAGATGTCAGCGCATAATTTTCAGTTTTTTACAATTTTAACCTTAAATGAAAATCCACCATCAACACTGTGTTATTTCTTTTCCGCATTATATTTTGTTATATAATATAAATATCACAGGTTGTGTGTAGTTCAATCAATTAGATAATCCAACCTTTGGTTGTTGATATAAATTGATTGACACTTGAACCTTGGTCTTTGGTACCGTTCAAGTTGTTTCACATAATAATCAGGCTTACGGATTTCTATCTGTTTGATTTGATGATTACATTGTGAAATAAAGATACAACTCTTGGATATATTTCCATTGATTAAGTCTGATTGTCTAGTTGATTCTCTTGGAATTATATTGGAGTTTGTCCATATAGATTGCTAAGCGAAATATTGGGTGTGGTTGTTAGACCCCCGCTTTTTCAGATATATCCATCCTTGTTTGTTGGATATGACTTGATTGATCTTGGATATTGATCTTTGGAATCATCCAAGCAATCTCACATAATATTCAGGTTCACGGACTTGTCTCTGTTTACATTCTGATTGTGAGAGAAAGAGATATAAGCTCTTCTTATAATTCCTGATTGAGATTCATTAAGTTGTAACTCTCGGAATTGTAACTGAGTTTAGTCCATACAGGTTTCCTAAGAAAAAGTTGGTGGTGTATTTTGGTACCCCCACGTTTTCGCTAACTACTGCTACTGCTTCCATTGTTACAATTGTTGAAATTGAGAAAAACTGAAATCTTCTACCATTGAATCTTAATGCTGATGGAGGAACTGACGGGGATTATAGCCGGGAAAAGGGTACTGGATGATGAAGGGTTCTGGTAGGTAATTACAAGTTGGGTCTGATTTCAAATTGCAATTAGTAGATGATTCAGGAATCTGAGATGGTGTTGTTGCTGTGAGTTATTTGATGGGTTTGTCTTGAACTGAAACCGCAATAAAATTGAAGAATTGTTGTTGTTGTTGTTGTTGCCATCGATTCGCAACAACTAAAAACAGATTTTTTATATCAGTTTAATATGAGAGTTTTATGGGTTTTATTAAATCAAACTAAACCCATTAGTTTGTCGCTAAATCAAATTGGGATTTTGTGAGTATTTGTTGTGAATTTGCAGGGAATCAGAATCGGAGATATGTAAGATTTGATATACGAAAACATCACTGGAGAAATGTACACCAACTGTTCGATAGAAGTACTCAAATAGCAACATCTTCTTCTTGACGTAAATTGATTGATTTTGTAATTCTACTGTCTAGGATTATTATATGGTCTTTAGTGTTACAACTTACAATAATATTAGAGCTAAATCTCCAAAATTAGAGGAGATTTGGTACACAAGTATGTTAATAGGATAACACATCCATCTGCCGATAATCAACATTAATAGCAGCACTCTTAAAATGAAGAACACGAACTGGTCGAGTTCTGTTGATGTTAAAGAAGATTGATTAGAATGCAATCAGAAAGAAACCTTAGAATATTAAGGTTGGATATTTCCCAATTCTTTATTTGTTTGAGAATGGAAAACAAGTAAATACTATGAAGATAATGAGGGTCCTTTCGGTAATTTTCGAAAAAAAGAATCTTTTTTTGCCACGCGTATATTTTTGCTGAGTCAACTAACTTGGAATGGACGGAATTCTTAACAAGAGGAGGTTTTGCTAATTTTGTTTCTTTATGGGAGATAACGCAAATGAGCAATTTTTTCAGGGGAGGTCACGCAAAATATCGCAAAAGATTCTTCTGTTGAAGTAATAATAGTGGTGGATTCCACCCCAGTTATATCACTATCGTTACAACCATTACTTCATGTAACTCTACACTAAAGTATGCATGGTGCATGATATTAGTACATTCATGTACTAATTCCTTTCTAATGCTACATTAAACACCTACTCTATTGTATGCATATAACTAGAGATCTTCCACAATGTATTAAGCAACACACATATCAATCAATAAGAACTTCTTTTATTTCTCTCAATTATCTTTGTCTGCAACACGATATCAGCACATTGTTTAACTAATTGAGCATTGATCCTTCACAAAAACAAAAGAAAAAGTTGTTAGTTCTCACCACAATCAAGTACTATTACTAAGGAAGGTATATTCCAACCGTTTTATAAGCATAAATATTGGTATTTCGTTTGAATATGATATATTAATGACAATAATAGTTTTGCTTATTTTATTTAGAGCAAAGATTTAAAAATTCATATTTTGTTTGAAACTTCACCATGTGATCTTCTATATGTTTTACATTTATTATATTATTTAAAATCATTAATAAATATTGCTAATATTATCCCAAAATATTTATTAATTTTTATTCCACGACCGGTTGAAACCAAACTCAAAAAGGGTTTGCTACTTATTCCTTAATAACTATGCGCATGTAAATGTTAAATGGGCATGTAGTTTATTTTATTTTTTCTAACCGGCCTATTTTCAGTTGACTATTTTTTCAACCTTATTACCAAACTATTTGCAAGTCTTAAATCATAAAAAAAAATTGGTTGGCAAAGGTTTTCCCCAGTTTAAACCATAAAGAAATTTGGTTAATCAATTATGTTGACAAGATTATGATCAGAAATTAGACTAGTACTTATCCGTGTTACCCACACAACCATAAAGAAATTTAGTTTTGGTATCCATCTTGGGCATAAATAAATTTGTTCACTGGAAATTGGTACCGCAAAATTTGTGGTGTTTATGGACTTAGAAGGATTAATGTCCTTTACTTTGTCTTATATAGATGGACTCAATCCGACAAGAATTTGGACTGTTGGACTCAGATGGACTTCAGTACCACCGTTGGATGGCTCATGTGGAGACCGCTTTTGTAGCAAAAGAATGCACCCACACCGTCAAACCCTCTGCTGACAAAAATGCTGCCCCAGCAATTGAAGTAGATCTCTTATATTTGAAGAGACATATTGAAACTCATCTC
Source organism: Papaver armeniacum (assembly GCA_023531295.1). NCBI lineage: Eukaryota > Viridiplantae > Streptophyta > Magnoliopsida > Ranunculales > Papaveraceae > Papaver > Papaver armeniacum. Next base: position 29,682 of record JAJJWW010004827.1, read on the forward strand.
CTTTGGGCATAACATCACATAAGGTGTCCTAAAGAACTATGTGATGAACTAGTAAACCGTTTTAAGAACATCCAAGATTCCCTTCTCCCACAGTTGAATGACCAGTGGCATGACATCCAGTTTCTTGATTATGTGAAGGTAAGTGAATTCTAGAAAGACGTGCTTTAGCTACAAGCGCGCCTAAACTTCTGTGGAAAGAAACTCACAGATGATGATATGATTCAAAAGACATTGTCTACTTTTCCTTTGTCATCCGTCATTTTAGCCAACCAATACTGCATAGAGGTTGACAATAAGAGAATAACAACTTTTAGCAAGTTGATCAACTTATTGCGGATAGTCGAAAGGCACAATGAAATTCTAACAAACAACAATGCTAGAGCTGTCAGGAAACAGAAAATTCATGAGGCTAACTATGGCAAGGTTAACATAGGAAAACACCCAAAAAAAAAGAGGGTTAATCATGTTGATTCATATTCCCATGCTCCATACTCACGTGGGGATAATAACCCACATGGAAGAGGACAAAGGGGTCATGGGTATGGAGGTCATTCTAATACCTGGTCTAGAGATGTTACTTCTGGACCTAGTGGTAGGGCAAAAATGTTGAAAAAACACATAAGGACCCCCCACCTGAGAAGGTCGAGAATGACAATGCACCTTGTTACAAGTGTGGATTCACCAGACATTGGTACCAGCAATGAAAGGCTAGTGCCAAAGTAACAACCATCTACAAAAAGTAGCGTGAATCTATAGATCAAGAGGCTCACTGTATGGAAGAGCATGATTATGCCCCGGATGTCAACTTCACAATTTCAGACTTCCAGGGCAACAAGAACCATGCCCCAATGGAAACATCTGATTTTGATTGATTGTCGTTTTTAGTTATCTTCTTATCCTAGACATTGGTTTATTTGATGGATCAATAGTTTTTATTTCTGCTAAAACATACTCTTTATCTATGGGTATTTATTATGCTTTGAATTTAACTTTTACTTTGATAATCTATTGCATGATTGAATGGTGATTCTCTGAAGTACATGATATAAATTTTTGGATTTTATAACACTACCATTTACTTATAGGGATGTCATCTCCAGAAGAGATTGAGTGCCTTAAAATGCGGGGGTACAACAACCTCACCCAATATTTCGATTAACAATCTGTATGGACTAACTCTAATATAGTTTTAAGAGAATCAACTACACAGTCAGACTCAATCTTAATAAAAAGTATATCAAGGAGTTAATATCTCTTTCTCTCGATTTGATCTATACTCAAACAAATAGAAATCTATGAGTCTGTATCAAATACAAGAGATATAAACTTGGATAGTACCAAAGACCAATATAGAAGGATCAATCAATTTCCAATCAACAACCAAAGGTTGGATTTCACAATTGATCGATACAACGCACAACCTGTGATATTTCAATTATATAACAAAATATAATGCGGAATAGAAATAAAATGATAACAGAAGTTTTGTTAACGAGGAAACCGAAAATGCAGAAAAACCCCGGGACCTAGTCCAGATTGAACACCACACTGTATTAAGCCGCTACAGACACTAGCCTACTACAAACTAACTTCGGTCTAGACTGTAGTTAAACCCTAATCAATCTCACGCTGATTCAAGGTACAGTTGCGGTCCTTACGTCTCTGATCCCAGCAGGATACTACACACTTGATTCCCTTAGCTGATCTCACCCACAACTAATAGTTGTTACGACCCAAAGTCGAAGACTTTAATAAACAAATCTGTATCACACAGAAAATTCTATGATAATAGATAAATCTGTCTCCCACAGATAAACCTATGATTTTTGTTCCGTCTTTTGATAAATCAAGGTGAACATGAACTAATTGATAACCCGGACTTATATTCGAAGAAGAACATGACCTAGTATTATCAATCACCTCACAATAATTTTAATCGTATGGTAGCGAAACAAGATATTGTGGAATCACAAACGATGAGACGAAGATGTTTGTGATTTCTTTTTATCTTGCCCTATCGGATATATAATCTCTAGTCAATTATTATATTGAACTCGTACGATAGAAAATGGCAAGATCAGATCGCTCAACTACAAGAGAAGTAGTTTCGTCCGGCTTCACAATCCCAATGAAGTCTTTCAAGTCGTTAACCCACTGTGGTCTCGAGAAGAAACCTAAGTTTAAAGGAGAATCGACTCTAGCAAAGCCAACTAGTATCACACATAAGGTGTGGGGATTAGTTTTTCCAGTTGCTAGAGTTCCCCTTATATAGTTTTCAAATCAGGGTTTCCAATCTAAGTTACCTTGGTAACAAAGCATTCAATATTCACCATTAGATGAAAAACCTGATTAGATACAAGCTAATATCTTTCAACCGTTAGATCGAAACTTATCTTGTCACACACAAATGAAATGTATTCATTTAGGTTTGAGTAACCGTAACTAAACATGTACACTTAGTTGAATAGTTAACCAATGGTTAGCCATATGAGCACTTTCATATCAACCGTATTCATCTTTCTCATAACTAGTTCAAATGACTCATAAGAACTAGTTGAAGAGTTGTTCAATTGCTTAGGTCTTTATTCATAGACACAATTGAAACAAAATAGGTTTGATTCATTTGAATCAATTCATGAACAATATACCCACGGTTTGCAAAGATTGCATTCCTTGAAATTTATTGTTTTAAGTTCATGAACTACCGATTTGAGAAATAACCAGCTTGGGTACGCGTACGGGTATGCATACCTTAGCTACCGGATTTGAGTTTACAAACTCAGCAGAAATTTTCGGTTCGAAAACTTCTGTGGGTACGCGTACCTAAGGTGACTGGTTTACTAGTTTGCAAACTATAAACTCAGCAGAAATTTTCGGTTGAAAACTTCCTCCAATACGCGTACGGGTACGCGTACCCAACCTGTCTCCTTCACCAATACCACATGCACACATTGCACGCACTTGGTTTCCGGTACATGGATTTATACACTAATGTGCGAACACACTACATATGCTTATATCCATAGATGGTAATCTCAACTCTACATTTCAATCATTGAAACATTCTTCTATAATGTTATAACAATCGTTATTCACGACTATCGTCATCAAAGCTATTTTCAAGATTGAAACATCATCATGAATTTCGTCAAGGGTAAAGATGAAATGTGGTTAAAGCGAAAGCTTACCAACACATATTTCGAGAAAAAGATAGGCTAGTAAACTCGGCTCGAAATAAAAAATGTGTATGTATGAAAACTATCATACTTATACGACTATTGTCTCAAGAGTAGGAGATAGAATAGAATTTTAAGTGACATATGAGTTCAAGTCTCCACATACCTTTTAGTCGAATGAAGTTCCACTGGTTCCTCGAGTAGTTCTTCGTCTTTATAAGATAATCGCCATGGAGTCTGGAGCTCAACTATGCTTGACTATCCTAGACCGAGACTTAGTCATAAGTAAACTAGAAATCAAGACATATAGTTTCGATCACTATTAATGACAAACATGCTTGAGATATCAATGCATGCGAGTTCGACCGAGCAATGCTCTAACAATCTTCCCCTTTGTCAATTTTAGTGACAAAACTATCAATAAATATGGATTACAAAATAAATATAACTTTGTAGCTTCTCGTCAACATGCTTGATCTCCTTGGTGCTTCAACATTACTTGAAAACCTCGTCTTTTCCAAGTACTCCCATGATTCCATAGATGTTCAGTTCAGCATCATAGTTGTTGAAGTCCCGTAGCCATAACAATGAGAAAACAAAAGCTCTCGATCATTGTTATACAGTGTCATAGTATTATTACACGGCATCAAAGTTCTCATATCACAACTTTGACAACAATACTATGGTGATATGTATCACTCCCCCTTAGTCAATACTTCGCCTCAACACGAAAAACACTCCCCCTTACATAATGATCCGAAAACCATATGTATTTGTAGTGTGAACTACATATTAATTCTCCCCTTTTTTGTAAATAAAATTGGCAAAGGTACGAAAACAGGATCCTAATGAAATTTCCATGGAGACACACTTCAAGACCAAAGAAAAGTACATATCAACTTTGTTTAGATGCAATCATAAATCCGAAGCTAAATGCATTCATCACGGAGTTTATAAAGATACAAGATAACCCTCAAATATTCCCACAACCAGATCGCCCACAAAGATTTGGCAATTAAGCGCAAGTTCAAAAGAACTCTCCCCCCATTTGATGTCATTCCCGAAAGAAAAACAAGAGCGACCTTACTTTTACGAGAAAAGAAGGATTTCTTTGGCCACCAAAAACAACAAAATGATTTTGTATCCAAAATTCTCAATTAAATTAACCACAAGAGATCCCATGATTAATTTAATCGGAATACACAACCAAAATAACCACAAAATGAATCTATGATTAGTCTAGTTGGAAATGCTCACACAAGAATACTTATGGAGCCACACATTATATACATAAATAAAATATGGATCAGGGAAGATCAATACTGCGGAATATACAAGGATTCATTCTATTTCCATCACTATTTGCACAATGACATATAATAGACATAATCCTTGTAAACAAAAGATTTTAACCTATCTTTCATCAATAAATGACATAGTAGGCTTAACTTTTGTTTGTCAAAAGTTCATCGATCTTGTATCAATACATGCATATCGACATATGAAAGAGATAACTTTTGAAATCGTATGGGACAATAATAGTTCACGGACGCAAACACCCATATCCCATAACATATTGCAATATATAAAACCATAAAGATTCACACTGCAAAAATCGTCTTCCAAACAATTTTTAAGAATTTAAACAAATAAACCTTAAAACATGAAGATGAAAATGTTGGACATAGCTATGTGTACTCACAATAATGGCTATTCCAAACCCTAGTTATCCATCTTAAACAAAAACCAGAATAAAAATTCTTTTAAGAAGTTTCCTAAATAAAAGTCAAAAACAATTTAACACCAAAATAAAGAGACACGAGAAACTACTCATCATATTCATCTTCGGAGATCATGAAGGTGGAACGAACTTTGTCCATGTCTTCTTTAATATCGGGGTACTTGGTAGAAATCACAAGTAATTGTTCTTGAACACAACTTACTTTGGAATTCAATTTACAAACACCTTTGTAAATTTGGCGAAGAAGCTTCGTAGAAGGATCACTCGAGCCATTAGTTGTGTCACGCCTTTGTCTCTTGCAAGCATATTCCTTCATTCGATTGAAGGTACACGACCGAACAAGCTTGAGGGTTCCAATGGAGTTCCCAATGGGTTCAATGGAGAAGTTGCGACAAATACGCTCAATCAAGCATGGATAGCCTAACTTCTTGTCGACGGAAGTCATGTCTAACATTTGAAAAATAATGAATCCACAAATGTCAAGACCTTTGGTTTCCATCACAAGGTAATAGACCAATTCCGCAAACTCACGACTCCAACGAGAGTTCTTAACCGTGGAAGGACAAAAATTTAGAAATACCCAATTTTCCAAAAGACTTTAGAGGAAAATCTAATTGATTAGTAGGAAATTTTCCTCCATTCCACACAACACTTTTACCACAAAGACCTTTTGAAATGATTTCTTGTGAAGGTCTTTCATTGCTTGGTCTAGGAAGACGAAAATCACCCAAAGGGATTTTGGTAATCTTTGAAATTAATTCTCTATTTACTAGAATCCTTTCTCTATTGACCATGGTCTTGAATTCCATGTCCTCAAGAACAACATCATGAATGTTGGCATAAAAGATTCTAGTAAGAGTATCATAACCTTCACCAAGGCCATCAAAGATGTTTCCAAGCTTGAACTTTTCAAAACAAGATAAATCCTCCTTAAACCCACTTGTACTATCCAATTTCTTTTCTAAAATAAACCCAGTAGAGGAAATCTTTTCAAATACTTTGCTACAGGATTCATCCACAAGTCTAATCCTAATAGAGTTTTGTTCAATAGGAAGATCAATTCAAGAGGATGAAGAACCTAGGTTATTTGAAAAACCTTTTGAACCCTTGGCATTCTTCATGATTTTAGAAGGAAATAAGGGAGTGGCCAAGAGATTACTTACTTGATTTTTATCTTGAGAAATCCCTTTACAAATAGTTCTCCAAGAAGCTTCAATGGAGAAATCTCATGAACCCTAGAATGGTTCACGTACGCGGACTGATGAGGGAGGAAGGAAGGTAAGCGTACCCGTACTTCTTTTATACCCACAGTTGGGCTTGGACCCGTTCACGACCCGCGACCCACATAAGGAATGTAGGATTTTTGAGGTACCATTCTGGGAGTAAATACCCAAAAAAAAACTACACCATCTTTTTGAAAAGCTTTTGTCAGAGAAGAAAAAAAACTTAAAGAAAAGATACATAAACACATTCAAACCGTTACTTGCCCCATTTCAAGCTATATACAAATGGGGTATAGCCATTCCTGAAATCAGGTGGTGGAAAGTGCAGAGAATTTCTCATGCTATTTTTTCGTTTGACATTTGTGATCAGAATCAGGATCATGATCATAGTGATAATACTCAGAGTTCTTTAAGATCCCTTTCTTATGATGTGGAATTGACTTTTTCTGATAGATGGTTCCTTTACCAACCTCATAGGAAATCTTTTTATCAACCCCATATGAGTAGGTAGTTGGAACAGTTTGTACATCATGGGACCATGATTTGACAGGTACAATTATCAGAATGATTCAAATTCTCTATGGAATTAAGCTTTTCTAAGAATTTCAAAACATTTTCAAACGCTCTAAACAGATCATTGTCAATTGATCCATTTTGGTAGTATTCCTCAAAGAGATTAAGAGTAATTCTAGTGAGGGTCCATACTTTTGCGCGTTGATCATGTTTCCTCTGAAAATTCTTCTTAAAGGGTTTTTTTTATTTTTTTTTCTCTAGACTATTTTTCATCATCTAGACACGGAGGTATACTAGATGATACGAGATTATTAAGTGAGACCGTGGGTCTACAGAGTAATAATCTTTGAATAGTCTTTAAGGATTTCTTGTGTGTGTTACAGATGCCACGAGCAAGTCTTCCAAAGTAGTTTCCCATAGGGATAGACTTTTGAGGATCGGACAACACAAACTTATAAGGTTTAACGTGTTTGCCTGCTCTGATACCAATTGAAAATGTGGGGGTACAACAACCTCACCCAATATTTCGATTAGCAATCTGTATGGACTAACTCTAATATACTTTTAAGTGAATCAACTAGACAGTCAGACTCAATCTTAATAAAAAGTATATCAATGAGTTAATATCTCTTTCTCTCGATTTGATCTATACTCAAACAAATAGAAATCTGTGAGTCTTTATCAAATATAAGAGATATAAACTTGGATGGTACCAAAGACCAATATCCAAGGATCAAACAAATTCCAATCAACAACCAGAGGTTGGATTTCACAATTGATCGATACAATGCACAACCTGTGATATTTCAATTATATAACAAAATATAATACAAAATAGAAATAACACGGACACCAAAAATTTTGTTAACGAGGAAACCACAAATGCAGAAAAACCCCGGCACCTAGTCCAGATTGAACACCACACTGTATTAAGCCGCTACAGACACTAGCCTACTACAAACTAGCTTCGGTCTGGACTGTAGTTGAACCCTAATCAATCTCACACTGATTCAAGGTACAGTTGCACTCCTTACGTCTCTGATCCCAGCAGGATACTACACACTTGATTCCCTTAGCTGATCTCACCCACAACTAAGAGTTATTACGACCCAAAGTCGAAGACTTTAATAAACAAATATGTATCACACAGAAAAGTCTATGATAATAGATAAATCTATCTCCCTCGGATAAACCTATGAGTTTTGTTCCGTCTTTTGATAAATCAAGGTGAGCAGGAACTAATTGATAACCTAGACTTATATTCCCGAAGAACAACCTAGTATTATCAATCACCTCACAATAATATTAATTGTATGGTAGCGAAACAAGATATTGTGGAATCACAAACGATGAGACGAAGATATTTGTGATTTCTTTTTATCTTGCCCTATTGGAGATACAATCTCAAGTCAATTATTTAATTGAACTCGTACGATAGAAAATGGCAAGATCAGATCGCTCAACTACAAGAGAAGTAGTTTCGTCTGGCTTCACAATCCCAATGAAGTCTTTCAGTCGTGAACCTACAGGGTCCCGAGAAGAAACCTAAGGTTAAAGGAGAATCGACTCTAGCAAAACCAACTAGTATCATGATGAGTGCCAAATAGTGCATATTTATACACCTTTTTATTGGCATTTTACTCATCTTTTGTGCTTAGAAAACAGATATTATCCCAGATTCTGTGTTTTCCTTGTTTTCAAGAATAAATATTTGTATTAATTAATTTTGTGTTTTTAGGTAATAAATAAAGCTCTCAAGAATCGAGGAGCCAAAAGAGCGAAGAATTGGAGTCAAGTGCCCAAGGAGCAGAAGTCAAGCTCGCGCCGCATGCGGTTGCAACTCAACAAGTAGCAACTCATCTACAAGACATGGGCTTGAGCTAGACCCGACCCGTGACCGGATCCGAGCCCGTCTCTTCCGAGACGTTGAGATTTCTTTCTCCCTCATCCAACGGTCGCCGCCTCGCGGCATCAAGATCGCGCTCCCGTACTACACCAGATCACGCCAAAACCGCTCACCTCGCTCGGCCGTTCAGATTGGGACAGCCGCCTCATCCAACGGTCGCTGGGCCTGTCTCATCATCCGTAGCTGCACCCGCCTCACAGAAAAACTACCTACCCTATACCCCCACTCGAGCAAACCTATCTTCCTCTCCATTTTCTCTTTCTTCTCCTCTCCCATCTCCATCAGAGCAGAGCTCTGCTCCTCTTCCGCCACCAACCTTCCCTGCCACAGCCACCCACTGCAACAGCAGCCCTTACCGCCTCCATCATCACCTTCCTGACATCAAACAACAACTCCATAGCCACCTACTCCATCACCCTTTCTCGAGTCATCTATTTCATAGCTTCTCCACTCTAGAGGCTAGGTTAAAGATGACTAGAGATAGGGTTGCTCATCTATCAATCGAGGGAGTTGCTAAAGCCGATGTGACAAGAAGGGAACACAAATCAGAGAGTATGGGTTCGATTTATCTTTCAATTAATTTCAATATTTGAATTAAATAATTAGGGTTTGGTAGCTTATTTGTTGCATGTATAAATTGAAAACATGGGTTTGTGTAGAAAGACACGCCTGGATTAGCCAGTGCAGTCAATTAGTTTTGATTTTGTTCTCTGTTACATTATTATGTTTTAATTTAAGTTTGTTGGGGTTTCAATGAAACCCTAGTTCCAAATGGGGTTCAACTCATTAGATTGTCTTGAGTATTTAATATATTAGATACTTTCAATTACAACATCTAACTTTCTTCTCTCACAATGCATGCCAATGCCATGGATGCATTGTAGTTAGGTTATATTTGGGTTAGGTATCTCATGACTCAAGCTTTAGAATCATAGGCTAATTCCTTTGATTAGTTATACTTGATTAGATAACTAATGCTCGGGTTAGTACCCTAGCTGAACATTGAAGTATTACAAGGTGAAACCCCTTAGATAAATGGTGGGTTTGACACCCCGCCCTTATCACACAGGGCAAGAAAGTCTCAACTCAGTTGAGCACACAATAGGAGCTAGAGGTGAATTTGAAGTCCTTAGCAACCCCTTTACACTATCTGTTACCTTAGTTAAAGTTACTTCAGTTCATAACTTGGCCGTATCGGCAACCAAAACACCTTTGTTACCTTGTCACTTTGGAATTCAGTTTAAAGCCAAGCCTTAGATCATTAAAAGCACCCCTTGTCCTTGTGGGATCGACCCGCACTTGCCGCGTCTCCAATAGACGCCTGCACTTTGTATTACCGTAGGCCATAAATTATACACATCTTCCAGGCCTACCATATCACACAGGAGGTGTGGGGATTAGTTTTTCCAGTTGCTAGAGTTCCCCTTATATAGTTTCAAATCTGGGTTTCCAATCTAAGTTACCTTGGTAAAGCATTCAATATTCACCGTTAGATGAAAAACCTGATTAGATACAAGCTAATATCTTTCAACCGTTAGATCGAAACTTAGCTTGTCATACAAAAATGAAATGTATTCATTTAGGTTTGAGTAACCGTACCTAAACGTGTACACGTAGTTGGTTCACAAATAGTTAACCAATGGTTAGCCATATGAGCACTTTCATATCAACCGTATTCATCTTTGTCATAACTAGTTCAAATGACTCATAAGAACTAGTTGAAGAGTTGTTCAATTGCTTAGGTCTTTATTCATAGACGCAATTGAAACAAAATCGGTTTGATTCATTTAAATCAATTCATGAACAATATACCCACGGTTTGCAAAGATTGCATTCCTTATAATTTATTATTTTAAGTTCATGAACTACCGATTTGAGAAATAACCAGCTTGGGTACGCGTACGGGTATGCATACCTTAGCTACCGGATTTGAGTTTACAAACTCAGCAGAAGTTTTCGGTTCGAAAACTTCTGTGGGTAGCGTACCTAAGGTGACTGGTTTAGTAGTTTGCAAACTACAAACTCAGCAGAAATTTTCGGTTGAAAACTTCCGCCAGTACGCGTACCCAACCCGTCTCCTTCACCAATACCACATGCACACATTGCACGCACTTGGTTTCCGGTACATGGATTTATACACTAATGTGCGAACACACTATATATTCTTATATCCATAGATGGTAATCTCAACTCTACATTTCAATCATTGAAACATTCTTCTATAATGTTATAACAATCGTTATTCACGACTATCGTCATCAAAGCTATTTTCAAGATTGAAACGTCATCATGATTTTCGTCACGGGTAAAGATGAAATGTGGTTAAAGCGAAAGCTTACCAACACATATTTCGAGAAAAAGATAGGCGAGTAAACTCAGCCCGAAATAGCAAATGTGTATGTATGGAAACTATCATACTTATACGACTATTGTCTCAAGAGTAGGAGATAGAATAGAATTTTGAGTGACAGATGAGTTCAATTCTCCACATACCTTTTAGTCGGATGAAGTTCCACTGGTTCCTCGAGTAGTTCTTCGTCTTTGTAAGATAATCGCCATGGAGTCTGGAGCTCAACTATACTTGACTGTCCTAGACCGAGACTTAGTCATAAGTAAACTAGAAATCAATACATATAGTTTTGATCACTAATATTGAAAAACATGCTTGAGATAGAAACGCATGCGAGTTCGATCGAGCAATGCTCTAACAATGCCTAGCTGATAGTGGCACCACAGACACTATTTTAAGAAATAGACAATTATTTGTTGACTTGATTCTTTATAAATCCTCTATGACTACGATGATTGGATCATCACAAGTTATTATTGTGCGAGGTAATGCTCAATTTTTGTTGTCAAATGGCACAATGATTAAAGTCACAGAACTATATGCACCGAGAGCTAACAGTACCTTGTTGAGTTTCAAAGATATCCGTGCAAATAGTTATCATTTGGAAACTAGCTGTGAAAATGGAATTGAGTATATCAATGTTATCTCTAATACACGTGGAAGAAAACACATTTTAGAGAAGTTAATGATTCACTCTAGTGGTTTGTACACTACTAATATTCGGATTATCGAATCCCATGTTGTTACCAACGATGAACTGTTGAACAGTGACTTATACAAGCTTTGGCACGACCGCTTGGGGATACCCAGGTCGTGATATGATGATCTGTATTTTAAAGGACTCACACAAACATCCTTTCTTTCGAGTGAAAAATAAAATGGTACAAAGACAGTTACAGTGCAAAGTAACAATGTCTGCCAGCCACTAGTTAGTCAAAGTGTTGTTTTAACACAACCACTGCCATCTAAAGCAACTCATGAGCAACCCATCTCTTATTCTACTTCGTGGACTTTGTCAAAATCATACCACTCACTTTGCAAAGCTTGTTCTTTAAAAAAGACAGGAGCGAGACCATCCTATGCTAAAGATACAAAAGAAAACATTCCGTTTTTACAAAGAATAAAAGGTGATATTTGTGGACCTATACATCCAGAGTGCAGACCATTCAGGTATTTTATGGTTCTGGTAGATGCTTCAACCCGTTGGTCACACGTTGCATTATTGTCCACGAGAAATGTTGCCTTTGCAAAGCTCCTAGCAAAAATTATATGTTTGAGGGCTCACCACCCCGATTATCCAATCAAGTCTATCAGATTTGATAATGCTAAAGAATTTACATCTAAAGGATTTGATGATTTATGTATGTCTATCGGAATTGACGTAAAGCATATCGTACCTCACGTACACACTTAGAATGGTCTCACAGAAGCTACCATCAAAAGGTTACAGATGATAACTAGGGCATTGGTTATGCGTTCCAACCTGCCTATTACTATCTGGGGGCAGCGTTACTTATTCGTTTTAGATCCAATATTAGCCAACCATTTACTTGATCGCCTATTATGCCCACACAGAGTACTAAGATGGGTCCCCAAAGATGATTAAGTATTTATGTTGGATATGAATCCCCAATAATTATCCGCTATTTGGAACCTTTGACAGGCGATCTCTTTACCGCTGGATTTGTGACCGTCACTTTGATGAGACAACCTTCTCGTCGTTAGGGGGAGGTATGGAAAAGGATTTCCTAAGAGAACGACAAGAATGGTCGTGGTGTGTTCCCACTTTGTCTCATCTTGATCCCCGCACCTCACAATGTGAAAGTGAAGTGAAAAGAATTATTGATCTTCAGAATGTGGAAAATTCAATGTCGGATACATTCACTGATACCGCTAAAGTGACGAGATCACACATACCGACTACAAACGTGCCTGCAAGTTTAGAAATCCCTAATACGAGAAAAGGCACCCTATATAGAGGTGTCAAAACTACACTTGGTGGAAGTGTAGATGAGGCCGTGTCCTCCCAAAGGAAGAGGGGAAGACCACTTGGTTTCAGTCGATACTCAACCAAGGAAGAAAAGAGTGAGTAATGCACAAAATAATCCATATATCATGAATGCAGATAATCCATCTCATGAGATTGTCTCTGATTATAGATATGTCCATGAATCATTAATGGAGGACGCACTGGTGTTTGAGATGATTCCAGAGAACAAAGAAATATTTATGGATTATGTGAGTGCATACGTGTTGATGGAAAGATCCTCCATGCAGATTGATGATGCATTTTTATACATTGTTGCTCAAGAGATCATTGAGCACGATGACATTGAACCACGTTCTATTGCTGAATATCAAAGAAGAGCGGACTAGCCTAAATGGGAAGTTGCAATCTAGGAAGAATTAAATTCTCTAGCAAAAAGACGGGTATTTGGTGTGGTAGTGCTAACCCCACTAGGTGTAAAGCCCGTAGGACAGAAATGGGTATTTGTCAGAAAGTGTAATGAGAAGAATAAAGCCTTGAGGTATAAGGCTCTCCTTGTGGAAAAAGGTTTCTCACAACGCCCTGGAACTGATTATGAGGAAATATACTCTCCCGTAATGGACGTCATAACGTTCCGCTACTTAGTTAGCTTGTTAGTTCCAGAAGGACTTGAAATGTAACTTATGGATGTGGTTACAACATATTTCTATGGGGATCTTGATTCAGAGATATACATGAAAGTGCTTGATGGACTTCCGTTTCCTGAATCAAGTAACTCTAAGCCACGGAGTGCATTTTCAATTAAGTTGAAACGCTCACTTACGGATTAAAGCAATCCGGGCGAATGTGGTATACCCGTCTAAGAGATTATTTGATTGGGAAAGGATATACAAATAATGAGTTATGCCCCTGCGTATTTATAAAGAAAACAAGTGTTGGATTTGCAATTATAGTTGTTTATGTTGATGATATGAATATAATAGGTACTCTTGATGAAATAAGAGAACCACAAGCTATCTGAAATCTGAATTTGAGATGAATGATCTTGGGAAAACTCGGTTTTGTCTAGGACTTGAACTAGAGCACTGAGCCTGTGGAATATTAATCCACCAGTCTGCATATGTCCATAAGATACTCAGGCAATTTAATATGGACAAAGTGCACTCTACTAGCACTCCCATGATTGGTCGAAGTTTGGATGTACATAAAGATCCATTTCATCCAAACGAAGATGTCGAAGAAGTATTGGGAGCTAAAATTCCCTATCTAAGTGCAATAGGAGCATTATTGTACTTGGCACAATGTACTCGACCAGATATTTCATTCTCAGTGAATTTGTTAGCTAGTTATAGCTCAGTTCCAACACAACGTCATTTGAATGGTATCAATAATATATTTAGATACCTAAAAGGAACCACTGACATGGGTTTATTTTATCCCTATGAGGACGTTAGAAAGACTGCAAATGCAACCCCCTACACTGAATCTCCAAATAATGTTTAGGTTGGTTTTGCTGATGTTGGGTAACTCTCTGACCCACACAAAGGTCTATCCCAACTAATTACGTGTTCACCGTAGGAAACACCGCGATATCCTGGAGATCGACCAAACAAACTCTTGTGGCTACCTCCACGAACCACTCTGAGATTATTGCCCTACATGAGGCGGTTCGTGAAAGTGTATGGTTAAGGTCTATCATTACACATATTCGAGGGATGTGTGGTTTAAATTCAACCATTGAAGAGCCGACTTTCATTTATGAAGATAAAGCAGCTTGCATCGAACAAATGAAACAAGGGTGTATTAAGGTGATAGTACGAAACATATATCATCAAAGTTCTTTTACAATCAACAATAATGATGTCTTCTGAACATTCAAGTCAGCAAAGTAAAGTCTAATGAAAATATCGCAGACTTATTTACTAAGTCATTGCCCAAATCCACGTTTGAAAAACACGTTAAATACATAGGACTAAGGAAATTATCGAACTCCCATGACTGTAATCAGGGGGAGGTGGTGACATCAGGGGGAGCACCTGATATCGACATTAAAGGTTTTTCCTGTCCTAGGAGCTTTGAAATAACAAGAGAACCGGTCATCTTCAATGAGGTAACTTTACACGCATTTATCGTGTTGTACACTTTTTCCTTTATCAAGGTTTTGTCCCATTGGTTTTTCCTTGTAAAGGTTTTAACAAGGTAACATATGCGAGCCCAACTATTTTCTAAGTTTTCTTGTACTCTTTTCCCTTAGTTCAGGTTTTGTCCCTATGGGTTTTCGTGGCGAGGTTTTAATGAGACAATTGACTTAGCCATATTGTTCCTTCAAGGATATTACTACATGTGATGAACTACATGTAAAACATTAAAATATAAGCACATCATGTGAAGCACTGCATGTGAATTTTTACGTCAATATTTTTTTCCCTCCGGGGTTTTCTTTATTGACTAAGAAGTGTCAAAAAAAGCATAACATGTGGACCACACAAGGCGAAGCATTGTAAATAAATATAGTAATGTGGTGTCCATCCAAGGGCGAGTGTTGAAGTAATAATAGTGGTGGATTTCAATCCCAATTATATCACTATTGTTACAAACATTACTTCATGTAACTCTACGCTAAAGTATGGTGCATGGTATTAGTACATGCATGTACTTATTCCTTTCTAATGCTACATTAAACACCTACTCTATTGTATGCATATAAAGAGAGATCTTCCACAATGTATTCAATAACACACATATCAATCAATAAGAACTTCTTTTATTTCTCTCAATTATTATTTTTTTATTTTATATATTATAAAACAAGAAACCTAATAGAGGGGCTTCACCTAAATCCTAATGTCTATTTAGTTGGTTAGGGGTGTCCTAAGATAAACTCTAGTCATGCGAGTATAATCAAAGAGAAAAAACCAAAAAAAAAAAAGACAAAAAAAAATTGGTTTGCTTCGTGGTGCCACGCTACGGTGGAGGAGCAAAATTTGATCAAGCGCATGTTTTAATCAACTCCTAAAACCAAGCACATGTATAATCTACGTCTCATACTTGGGCGGACGTATAATCAACATTTAAGATGGGCGTAAATAATATTAACACATGGTGTGGTGCGAATGTTTAATGTACGTTTGATATCAAACGGAGGTATAAATTACGCATGAGTGACAGACGCAGATTATATCATCGCCTGACGGGGCGGATGTAATATCAACGCCTGATTCAAACATAACTTATATCAACACCTGATTAGACATGCTTGGGCAACACGTGCGTAATGCGGAAATACCCATAAACTTTCTTTTGGGTTCTTCTCCTCTTTTCTAAATTCTCCACAACACTTCTCCTATTTTCTAAATTCTCCACAAAAAAAAAAAAAAAAAAAAAAGTTAACCTTAGTTTTTGCCGTTCGATGAGGTATGTTTCCTCTATTTTATCTCTTCAGTTCTTGTACTCGACTGTAGTATGATTTACCTTCAAGTTGTAAATTAGGTTTTAAATAGTTAGGTTTGAAAGAATTGATTTGAATTGGAATTCATTAATTTGAGTTGGGTTTTGGTTAATTTTATGTTTATAGAGATGAATATGTGTTTGTTGTACGTGTAGAAGAAGACTTAATTTGTGTGTATGTAACTTATTTTTCCAACTTATTGTTAGTGCGTAAAATTACTTCTAGGCAAAACAAATGCACCGCTGTGGTACATTCTTTTTAGGTTCGAAAATCAAAATCGAACAGGACAAGCCTAAACTATGATAGTAGCCGTTCTGTCCTGCTTCGGTCACGAGGAGAGGAAGATGGGTTGATCTTAGGGGAGGGAATCTTAAAATTTTAAGAAATTGCAGGGGCATTGAATTTTGTATTTGAGTATTGAAAACTATGAAGAATAAGAGAGCTTTCTGGGTATGAAAGCTTGTCCTGTTTTCAGAATAGGCTAAGTGGCCTATTTAGAGTTGTTTGGATACACACTGCTTTTCTCGTAAGTAGTGGAGGTAGTGAGGTTGTGGAGAGATGGAGATGATGGAGATAAGGTGAGATATTTTGGGGAAGTTTCACCGCATTCATTATCTCTCCAACTGATATAACCGTCACCACTACTTGTAACTTCTCACATGGGGTGTTATCACGCCGCATGTTGTTATAAACCACCAGACCAATACCCCATAAAGAATATCCCATGTGGTGTTATTTTTGGATTGCAGTAGATTCTTTTTTATGTATATTTGTAAATAACTTTTTGCTATTTAAAAAATTTTGGTCTCGCAAGAAAACAAATGTATGTGACTCAGTATGAAACTAAAAATCTATGGTTTATACAATCAAACTTAAATTGAGGGAATTTTATTTTTATATGCATTTTTATTTTAATTCTAAATTGGGGAGTTTATTACACATTTATGACCCATTTATACCTTTTTCAGTGAATTTAATTTGTGGACAAGCAACTAAGGCATGTCTATCCAACAACCATTACTATAAATGGATTCTACATGGTTATTAATACCAAATAATATTTCCTCATAATTTTTTTAAAATTGATTACAAGATCTCTCTTGGATCACAACACATAAACGCACGTCCATCACATCCAGTATATATATATGTAAGGGATCACACATTAAAACAAGGCAAAACAAACTAACAAGGAGAGAGAACAAACAACAGAAGATATATAGAGAGATGGGATTCGAGAGTGAAATTAAATTCATTGATTTCAGTAAAGACCCAAATGCTTTAGTCGAAACAAGTGAAGGATGGAAGAACTTGTGTAAACAAGTGAAAGAAGCTTGTGAAAACCATGGATGTTTTCAGGTAGGTTATGAAAAAGTTACAGGAAAACTACATGATGAAATGTTCAAGGGAATGAAAGATTTGTTTGCTTTAGGCGATGAGATTAAGCAAAACAACATCAGTTGCAAACCTCATCATGGTTATATTGGAAAGGATTCTAATTATCCTTTGTTGGAAAGTTTAGGCATTGAGAATGCACCTATTCTTGATAAGGTTCGAGCATTTACAGATCTTATGTGGTCCAATGGAAACCCTTCTTTCTGGTAATGCATAAATTCTCGATTCCAGTCATGTTCAATACTAACCACACCCTAGACAAGATCTAATATCTAGTGTTTTTATCATTCCACAATATCTTATTTTAACTTTATTCCTATAATATTTATATTTTTGTTGCAGTGGAACTTTGAACTCTATGAGTATAATGATGAAAGAACTTGAAGGAATCATTCGAAAAATGATTTTCGAGAGCTTAGGAATAAAAGAGTATTACGATTCCAACATCAAGAACACTGATTACATGTTTCGTGTAATGAAATACAAAGCTCCTTTCATTGACCAACCAACAATCGGTCTTCCTGCTCACACTGATAAAAACATCCTAACCATCTTATATGAAGACATCCAAGGACTCGAAGTTCTCTCGAAAAAAGGACAATGGATCCATGTAGTACCAAAACAAGGAAATTTTTTGGTTATCGTGGGGGAATCTCTAATGGTATTTAATACTAGTAATTTCTTTCTATAATAATATAATGACAAAATACATGTATCTGAGTACTTACTAAGAATTTAATGTGGTGCAGGCCTGGAGCAATGGAAGAATGCATGCACCAAAACATAGAGTTATGATGAAAGGAGAAACTGATAGATACTCTTACTCACAATTTTCAACACCGAATGAGCTAGTACATGTTGAAACCCCCAAGGAGCTAGTAGACGAAGACCACCCTCTTCTATTTCGTCCTTTTAAGTTCTTGGACTATCTTCGATATTTTGATGCGAATATGCACCTTGAAAATCCTCTAGCAAGCTATGTTGGCACTGGAATTTGATCTTTATAATAAGAACAAATAAATCTATTAAGTAGATTTTTACTTATCTTTGTTAAGCATACCAAATACTGGTGTTTTGTGATGCGTATTAATTGACCATATTTTATTCTTTTGGTATGGATATAATATGTAGTCAGTAATAATAAATATCATTCTTTTCCATCTGAATGTCAAGGGTCTTTATCTATTTTTTGCAATATTTTTTGATCGGTAATTTATAGGATGCTTAAAAATCAATATGTAGGTTGTACCATGTACCATACCTAACTAGGTGTTATATCCTTAGATAAACACTGCAATTTTCTTGGATGAGGGTAAGCATAATGTGATTCTTAACAAATATGCACCACAAAGTTCAGCCTCGTATCGTTGCCGCTGTAAGTGTGTAATCGATTCAGATTTTTTTCTCGCTCCCAATACATTTGATATTGCGTTGAACTTTTTCCATGCTTAATACTCAAAAGAATAAGGTAAAATAAATCCAGTGGACGCACAAGGATAAAAAAATATATGAAAGATTATATATTCTCCTTATACTTGGGCAACACAGAGAAGTAATATATTTGGATATTCGGAAAGCATATTTTAAATCTTTAGTTATTAAACTACAAAATCAATTAATTGAAATGTTTGCCTTTGGAATGGAGATGTCGTAACTACTAAATAAATACTTGTGTGACAATCGACATGTCTATTTTTCTTCTGAATCTGAATAGTTTTTGTTCCAGTTCTACCTTATCTCGTTGCTTATAGGAATGAATTACAAGATGTAGTTTGTAACCCCAACTTCAGTGTCAATGTGTCATCGACAATGGAAATTACATATTTAGAGATGGTATTACTATGACCAAAAAATTACAATTAATCACTTTTATTTCTCGAATTTCAAAACTTAGTGCTTACAATGAGTTACAAAATACAGTATAAACTTTTGAATTAATACTCGTTAAATTAAAAATATTTCCAAATTGATAGAATTTCATGATCCTAACTAAGCTTGCACAAGCTAAATTTTAACTCGTTAAATTACTAATTTTTGTACAAATTGATAAAAAAAAATTGTACAAATTGATAAAAAAAAATTGTACAAATTGATTAAAAAAAAATTGGTTCCACAACTATTAATTTAAAGAGTTTCTACTGTATAACCGATCTAACGTTGTCTACCGTAAGATCCAGTTAATTCCTACAACTAACCACATCGTCATGAGTACAAAAATGTTTCTAATCTTACAATAAACCTTTCCTTGTTTCCAACTGAAATAATCATATTTCTAAAATGTACATCTTCGGCGAGCAAAAGGAAAAAGGAAAAAAAGGTTTCAACATCTCGTCAAATTAAACTTGATCATATCTCTTCCCATAAACTTTTTAGACCAACTCAGTCAGACCCCTACTAGCCTTATATGTTTTGACATTTGCGTCTGGAAACTTTTTCTAAAAAAAAAATGGTGCAACCACAACGTATTACTGTTTTATTTAACAATATGATGTTAATATGTTCATACAAATTTTGTAATTTATTCTACATGTCTGGCTTTATAAAATTCAAATCTAAGTAGCTTGTTCCAATGTGAATTTTTCGACGTTATAAAATTTAGAGTATTGAGTCTATGACATCGTTGACATACCACTAATTTGTTTAATTTTATTTTTTCCATGAAAGAGGGCCACTAAGGCTTTTATTGAAAAGGAAAAGAATGCACATTACATAGGACAGGGAAAGCACTAAAACTTTTCTAAAATATATCATGTCAAACTTTGTTCTAGGAAAAGTAACATGTGACGGAGTTGAATACTCCGCATAAACCTCTGTAATAAGGCGAATAAAGATGTTAAGTGATTTAAAATCTACTTTTTTGGTATAACATTATGTTACAAAACACTGTCATATTCCGATGCATGCCCACGGTCTAGTTATCTGGCATAAAAAAAAAGTTCCCCATCTAAGACATAATCGTTCCTTTAATCTGCCAGATAGAGTGTTTGCAGTTTCCTTTTAAGTTCATCTTTGTGCTTAACTATGTAAACCATTTGAATGCTGCTCCAGCTTCCTCGCTCCCTCTCTGGCTAGTTCTTTTTCTTATTGTCGTGAAGTTGATGGGGAAACTCCAGGCTTCATTTTCTGCGTAATCAGTTAGTAATAGTTCTATAGTATCTGCAGAGCAAGACAGGATAAACAATACAACATATGGTATTATTTATTTATTTCTCGGCGGAAAGATTGGAGGTTTTCAAGCATTTTGTATCCAATTGGCTTGTGACTTTGCTTGGTCAGCTCCATTCGATATAAGTGTGACATAAATTGTTTTTATCCTTGTTATATATATGAAACTTATAAAGACATGATAGCATGTATGTAACTTATAAAGATATTGTTTTTCTTTTCTTTCCTCTATTTATCCTTTAACCTAATTTTTATCGGTCTTTAATGTTGTGATCGACTCTTGAAACCAGAACATTATAGTGATGAAAACTCTTAGTATTACTACCGCACCCCTGATGGTTATTCTGTTGCTAGCTCCCGAAGTTTTTGTTTTCGATTATCCAATCTCTTGGAACTTAGGCACCAGTTATGAAACAAAACAAAACAGGAGTTGAAATTACACCCTTGGACATTGTAATTGCAGGAAATCCTACACTACACCCCTCACAAGAATCCACACAATTAAACCATTGAAGATGAACAATTATAACTTTTATTGATTAATTTCTTGAATGTTTACAAGATAAAAATGGAAAAGAGCTAAAGAAATTACAATTACTATAAACTTTCTCTCTCTTAATGACTTGCTCAACACTCGAAAAAGATCCCCCCCCCCCCCCAAATAGGCCTGTTCAGCTCTTTATATAGGGTGTTACATAATGGACGACAGCTAAGCTGTCCTTTATTTTCGGGAATGATTTGCGAAGTGTCGCAAGTGTACAAATGCATAATCTCGCGACACTCCTAGATCTCGCTAGGTCTTCACACCTTTCTCGTGTTCTGGCTGTCGTCATCCATTGCATCACTTATTTTACTCGTCTGCGACGCCTTCGCTATGTAACGTTTATGAATTTCGCGAAGGTGTTGGTGTTGCGATATTATGATCCTACATCTTGCCTCTTCTCATGTCTTCTCTGCGAAGAAGAGAATGTCATGAGAAATATTATTTTCAAGCTGCCGCAACTGTTCATTTCTTTCCATCAATCTACCGCCGGATTCTGTGAATTAAGCGTGAATCGCCTACACGTGTCAAAATCTCCCCTTTTTACCGGTACATTTAATGTTAACCGGTCACTTTTTTCTTGTCTATTTAAAGAGAAATTCTCCATGAGGATGTTTCCTTCTTTTATTTCATCTTCTGCAACTTTTTACTGCTATTTTTCTTTCTCGCAATTCTTCATCGTCTTCCCGCTATTGTCTCTCTCGTTCTTGTTCTCATCATCTTTCTGCTCTTTGTTTCTATGGAGCCATCAAGGTTTGTTAATTTTGCCAAAATTGATCTTTTTGTGATTGATCTCTTCTATCGAAATTGTTTTATCCTAATGTTATTCTTTCTCTAATGATTCCCGTGTTGTTTTTGTTTCAGTAAGAATAAATCTAACACCAAGTTCATAGTTCTAAACCCTAATGTTCCCGTGGGCTCGCAACCGAAAATCACTGTTACTAAAAGGAAGCCTGCGAATAAAAAGGTATTAAGAAACACTTATTCTTCTGATAACAATATTGTTGCCTCTGTTTCTTATTTGACTTGTGATTCGCAGGATGACAAAAATATTGATAGATCCCCCAAGAAACCTCGCCGTTCCATGAATGTTGAATCTTATGTTTCCTTTCCTGTATTCAAGCTCAAAACTCCTCCTGCGATATCTTCGCAAGATAAACCAGTACCTTCTGTGATATCTTCACATGATAAACCCACACCTCTTGCGATATCTTCGCAAGATAATTCTACTTTGGTTATCTCTGAAAATGTCGCTGCCGATTTTCCTCCTATACCTGAATTTTCTATAAATGAAGTCCCTCAAGATGAACCCTTCTCTTCTTCTATTACCAATGCTTCTGCCTCACCCCCAATCATTGACCTTCAGCGGGTTTCCTCTTCTCATGATATTCCAATGACCAAAGATGATTCAACTCTCCCCTCTTCTGTCGTCATTACCTCTTCTTCTGAGTTTATTCCTCTTACTAAAGAAAATCTGGAGGGAATGGATGTAGCTTTCAAAGTTTTATCGGATATCATGAATGACGCCAAGAAGACCTCCATTGATCCCATCAAGTCTAGTGTTTGCGAGTCTTTGAGTAAATACTTTAGTTCTGACAGGATGTCGCAAATGTCTTTAGAACAAGAAAATCAAGTGCTGAAGAATAATCTTCAAGATATGACTGCGAAGTGTGACACTCTCCATCTTGAGAATCAGAAACTTCAAAACGTTTTATTGGATCGCGATAATCTTCGCAAGAAGAACGAAGAATTAAAAGGTATTACACTCTCCATTTTTTTTTTAAAAAAAAAAAAACTTTGTTCGCCTTTTAAGCTTTAAACCAGAAGCGAAAAATGGAGATATATCAGTTGGAATCTGTCGTTGAAGAAACCCGAATGGATAGAGATGCTTGGATGGAGCAATATAACCAACTAGATAATCTTCATTCGTATTCTGTTGATCAAATAGATAACCTTTCCAAAGAGAATTCTCACTTAGTTCAGAAGCAAGACTCGTTAAGTAATGAATTTTCTCATCTCTCTTATTCTTTGGCTAAATCTAATTTGGAGTTGGAAACCTTATCAGATGAGAATGGAACTCTATCTCAAGAGAAGCGAGTTTTGTTAAATAAGGTGGCGATTTCTTCGCAACAGCTTGATGTCTGTCAAAAATATGTAATGAACAAGAACAATCTCTCTGTTCATTTTGAGAAGTAAACTCAAAGAAGTCATCTGTTGAGAGGGATAAGCTTATTCAGGGTAGAATAACTTTAAGTGTGAAAACAAGCCAACTCAAGGATCAATATTCCAAGTTAAAAGAATCCTACTCCTCCCTTGCTAAGTAGAATACCTTACTTGTTTCTAACGAAAAGAGTTTGCATTCTCGATTAAAAGGTCTGGTTGGAGATAATTTCGATAGTGCCATGGATCATTTGGAGAGTAGTTGCTTGGCTTTGACCCAACATCTTATCTCGCAAAAGGAAGGTAGTCATAAAATTTGACTGCCTCACCCGTTTTTTCTTTGTCTAGTTTTCTTATGATATCCTTTTATTGTGAATTCTTTATTTGTATAACTTTGTTATTCTTCATTTTTGCAGAATCTGAGAAAGATCTTCGTTCCTCCCTTTCTACTTTGGAGGCTAACTATGCCAAGATTCGCAAAGAAAATGCGATTCTTGCCACTACTCTCGCTCGTTCTCGCGATCGGGCCGAAAGGAGATTTGATTACCTCAGTTACTCCAAAGATATCCAGAGTAGAAATCATCAAAAGGCACTTCTTCGCCAATTTCATCTCAAAGCTGAAGTTCTTTTGAATGATGTCTTATTATCCAAATCTCTTGACCATGTATCTGTCGAACCCCTTGAAGTTGAGGATGATGAACTCCCTAATTCTCCTGATAGTGACTATGAATACGAAAGCGGCGAAGATCTCGCTAATGAAAATGTGATCTCATCAAACAATGAAGTTGTCAATAATAATCCAGGTGAAGAGGGTTCTGGCAGGAATACAACAACTGGCGAAAGTGTGGAAGCTGGGGAAGCTGATAAAATTATTGAATATGAAAGAATTAATGTTGAGAAATGAACTTCTTTTGTAATTTCATTTCCTTTAGTTTCTTGATCTTCATAACTTCTCGCATATGATATATATTTTTTTTTTATTTCCTTTTGAAGTGCACTTTTTTGTAAGAAATATTATGTTTTCTTTATTGTCTCTTACTTTATTCTTTGCGATGAATGACCTGCATAAATCATAGTTAATTTTTATAAATCTTTTGTCATATGGTCTTATTTTGCCTTCCTAGTTAAAGGTCTTACTTTGCCATCTCTTATTATTGCGACAAAATCTCAGGACGTCTTTACACTTTCATGTAAAGACCCATTGATTTTGTCTTATCATTTCTTAGTATTGTTGCCTCTGCAGGATAATTTTATTGCGACAATATGACAGGCCTAGATTTTCTTGCGAGAATAAAGCCCCATGACATTGCCGTCTTGCGACGAAATCGCAGGACGTCCTTACACTTTCATGTACCGACCCATTGATCTCACCTTATCTTTGTCTTTTGTATTATTTCCTCTTCAAGATCATTGCAAAAATATGACAAGCCTAAATTTTCTTGCGAAAATAAAGCCTCATGACATTTGCGTCTTAAGACACTTATCAGCTCCCTAATGGAGGGTGCCGCCCTTATCATCTCCCTGGTTGCCCCTTCAAGGAGGCGTACATTGGCCATACAAGACTAGCTCCTCCCATCCGGTCTTAACAATAACCAGTTGTTTTCGCAGCCTCTTATCCCTTATACCTATATGGCTTATGGTTACGAGACTGCACCCTAAGTGGAGTTTTCTTCGGGCCGAGTGCAACATATGCCAAGACTTTCCAAGAATGGCCAAGACACTTCAAATGCCCCAGGCACTCTTGGCTCAACCGTGTACCTCGGCGCCTTGATCATACGCTGACTCCTTAGAAGAGACCCTCGGTCGTCCAACCAGGGTATAACCTTATATATATAGTTGGAAATCCAAGGTATCTCTCCTGGATGGGCTTTATTGACCCCAAATCTCCATGACCCAGGTTCCAGGGGCGGTGTAACCTTTTCCCCGAGCCATGTTAACAGATACCCCCTTTTATGACGCACTTTAGGTCTTACATTTGCCTCTTACGAAATTTTATTCGTGAACTAGGGTGTACGCCATAGCAGGTTCGTCCCATTCTGATATGTCATTGTTTTTTGGTTATCTCTTGTTATTTTATTTGCGAGATCGTCGCATGTTCTTTCTTTGTTTCGTGCAATTTCGCAATGATTCTTTCGCAACATTTTCATATAAGTTCATTTCGCTTCGTCCATACATTACTTCGCAGTCTATTCTTTTCCCACAATCTTCTACGGGTAATATTTCTTCAAGTATAATCTATTCCATGGTCTATCCAATCTGTGGCCTACATCTTTGCCCTCAGGATCCATTAATCTATATTCCCCTGTTCCGACTATCTCCTAGATGATATAAGGTCCATCCCATTTTTTCGCCAGCTTGCCACCACTTTCTCGCTGATATACTGGTGTTTCTCTCAATACCAAATCGCCTGGTTGAAATTCGCGTGTCTTGACACGTTTGTTATATTCTCTGGCTAATCTTCACTGGTAATTCTCCATATGCTGTAGTGCTCTTTCTCTTTTTTCTTCTAATTCATCTAACTTGATCAAAATATTACCCACACTAAGATTTTTCTCCCAAGCTTCTTTCTTTGTTGTTGGAATAATAACTTCTGTCGGAAGTACGGCTTCAACTCCATATGTTAAACAAAAGGGTGACATTCCCGTAGCTTCTCGCCTGGTTGTATTGTAAGCCCATACTGCATTATGCACTTGTTCACACCATGCCCTATTATGACCTTCTAACTTCTTCTTCAAAAGTATATCCGCAATTGTTTTATTTGTTGCTTCGCTTTGTCCATTGGCCTGCGGGTATAAAGGAGTTGATTTCCCACATTTTATCTGAAATGCATTAAGCAGCAATTCTATATTTTGTCCCTCAAATTGCTTCCCATTGTCAGATACCAACTGTGCGGGGATTCCAAATCTGCATATGATGTTTTCGAATATGAAGGTAAAAATATCTTTATCGCGAATATGTTGTCTCGCTTTTACTTCGCCCATTTTGTGAAATAATCTGTAGCGACAATCGATACCTTCTTTGCCCCTGTACACTGTAAAAATGGTCCCACAATGTCTAAACCCCACTTTCCAAAAGGCCATACACTTGTTGAAGAAGTTAATGGTGCTCCTGGTGCATGTATTTTCTTTCCGTGCCTTTGACAATCTTCACAACGCCTTGATATTTGTTTCGCATCTTCATGCATATATGGCCAATAATAGCCTTGCATTTTCGCTTTATGTGCCAAAGATCTTCCACCACTATGATTGCCAGCATCCCCACTGTGTAACATCTTTAACACTGCTTCTCCTTCCTTTCGTGTTAAACATCTAAGCAAGGGTCCATTAAAGGATCTTCGGTACAGTACCCCTCTCTTAGTTCATAATTTGTTGCATGGCTTTTTAATTTGTGCGCCTCTAATCTATTTCTTGGTGTTTCTCCTTTCATCAGATATGCATGAAGTTTTGCTCTCCAATCTTCGCTATAGGGAATTTGTGCTCCATCTTCTATGAGCTTCACTTCTGTTTCTTGCTCTTCCTCTTTATTGATTGATGGTGTTAGAAGTGTCTGTATTTTTATGCATCTCGCAGCTGGATCTGTCATCATACTTGATATAAAAGCGAAAGCATCTGCGAGTCTATTGTCTCTTCTTGATATATGTCTCCATTTTATTCTTGGTATCTTCGCCGATAATTCTTCAACCAGTTTCTTGTATTTTTTCAAAGATGGTTCATTTGTAGTATATTCTTCTTTTATCTGGCGAATAGCTAGTTGGGAATCACTGGTGATTCTCAAATTCTCCAACTTCATGTCTATTGCGAATTGTAGAGCATGTATTATAGCTTCATATTCTGTTTCATTGTTGGTAGATGCAAATTCCAATCTGAAAGAAAAAGCCATTTTATTGCCTTCTGGCGAAATCAGAACGATCCCAACTCCGTTGCCTTCCCCATTTGATGATACATCTACCAATATTTCCCACCTGTTTGGATCAGTTAATAAATCCCTTGGATTTCCATGTTCTTCTTCTATATCCATCATTTCTTCCACCGCTTCATCTTCTTCCAAAGGAAATTCTGCTAAAAAGTCTGCGACAACTTGTGATTTGGGTGAAGATAGTATTTCATATTTGATTATGCAATGACTTACTTGAGCATTCCATCTCTCAACCCTTCCTGACCTTTTTGAATTTTTCATTACCGACTCAATCGGTACTTTTGTCATTACCCTAACTGTGTGTGCTTGGAAGTATATGCGAAGTTTAAATGTTGCATAAACTAATGCCAAAATTAGTTTTTCAATTTTTGAATAATTCCTCTCCGCGGCATTGAATGTTTCTTGATGTAATAGATTGGATTTTCCACTCCTGCGTCTATTCGCAATAATACTGCACTTAATGCATGTGAAGTTGTCGCAAGGTAGATTAATAATTCCTCCCCTGGCTCTGCTTTTTGTAAAATTGATATATCCATCAGATGTTCTTTTATTCCTTGTAAAGCCTTTTCACATTCATCTGTCCATTTAAATTTCGTTCCCTTTTTAAGTATGTTGAAAAAATGTTTACACTTATCAGATGATCGCGAGATGAATCTTCCTAACGAAGCTAATAATCCGTTCAACTTTTGCACATCTTTCACCGTCGCTGGCGTTGGCATATCGCAAATTGCTTGTACTTTCTCTGGGTCGACTTGTATTCCTTCTTTGACACAATGTAACCTAAATTTTTTCCTGATGCAACTCCAAAGGTACATTTCTCTGGATTTACTTTGACGTTGAAATGCCTCATTTGTTCAAAGATTTCCCTCAAATCTCGTACATGGTCTTTTGCTTCTTTACTTTTTATTAACATATCATCCACATACACCTCTAGTGTTTTATGTATCCATTTCGCGAACACCTTTTCTACCATCCTTTGGTATGTTGCTCCAGCATTTCGCAGACCAAATGGCATTTTTGTATAACAGTATAATCCTCTTGGAGCGAAAAAGCGGTATGCTCTTGGTCTTCTTCAACGAGAGGAATTTGATTGTAGCCTTTGTATCCATCAAGAGAGGATATCCTTTCATTTCCTGCCGCTGACTCAACCATTTGCGGAATATCTGGCAAAGGAAAGCTATCTTTCGGACAAGCTTTGTTTAGATCGGTAAAATCTATGCAAATTATTATTTCTTTTTTCTTCTTTGGGACTACGACCATATTTGCTATCCATTCAGGATATTTTGCTTGTCTAATGACTCCTGCATCAAGCATCTTCTGCAATTCTTCTTCTATTTGAGGGTGATATGTTGTTGCAATTTTTCTAATTCTCTGTTTGAATGGTCTTGCATTTTTGTCAATCTCCAATTTATGGCACGCTACAGATGGATCTATTCCAGGCATCTCATCCATATCCCATGCGAAAATGTCTTTGTAATCTCACAACAAATCAACAGTCCTTCTTTCCTCATCAGCCTCCATTTTAGTCCCAATTTTTAACATCTTGGGTTCTTCTTCAGTTCCGATGTTCACTTCCTTTGTCGGCTCTGCCGCGGTGTAGCTAGCCTTCGGGTCTCCCATAGGCGTTGGTCATTTTATTTCCTTCGTAAGCTCATTCTTTTCTTCCGGGATTTCACTAGGTATTCATTTTCCTTCTTCTGCTCTTATCATGTAAATTCTAAATTCTTCTTCCTTTTTCGCTGCTTTTGCCATCTTTTTGCGATCTTTTCGCCTCTTCACCTGTTCTTCATAATGTTTTACCTCGATTTGATGGTATATCCTTCCTTTATCGGTATCTCCCCTGATTTCGCCAATCCCACTCGGCATATGAAATTTGACACATTGATGAAATGTCGAAGCTACAGCTTTTATTGCATGTACCCATGGTCTTCCCAATAACATGTTGTATGGCGATTCCATATCCACTACACATAACGTCACTTGTGTTTCAATTTCTCCCAACAGAAATCACATTTTTATTTCCCCTTTAGGTTTTGTTATAGATTTGCCGAAACCATGGATATGATATGTTGAGGGAGTCATTTCTTCATTTTTGTACCCCAATTCTTTATAAGCATGATAAAACATTATATTCACTAAACTTCCTGTGTCCACCAAAGTTTTATTTATTGCCCATTCTTCCACTATTTTTGTTGGTTCTCCTTCTTCCTTGCTTGCGCTTATCGTAATCACTAGTGAAGATGTATGATTT
Source organism: Papaver armeniacum (assembly GCA_023531295.1). Lineage (NCBI taxonomy): Eukaryota > Viridiplantae > Streptophyta > Magnoliopsida > Ranunculales > Papaveraceae > Papaver > Papaver armeniacum. Next base: position 59,453 of record JAJJWW010004827.1, read on the forward strand.
AAATTCTCTCTTGATATCTCTGTTGTTGTAAATGTAATCTTCTGCTTTCCCATTCTTTCAAGGGTGACGCCTTCTCTGTTGTTACAATTTTATTTCCTTCAAAATCTCGTTTGTGTATTCTCCCTTTGATACTTTCATGAAATTTATTAACCATCATCTTTGTAATCATATTACATTCCAATTCTCCATTACTCTCCTTAATTCTGGCTTTCTCCATTTTAACCAATTTATCCATTATACACCTGATTTGAACAATTTTAATGACAATATTCAATCTCTAATCTTCAGTTTCCCTGTTTCTAGCGCCAATATGTAGTTGCAGGAAATCCTACACTACACCCCTCACAAGAATCCACACAATTAAACCATTGAAGATGAACAATTACAACTTTTATTGATTAATTTCTTGAATGTTTACAAGACAAAAATGGAAAAGAGCTAAAGAAATTACAATTACTATAAACTTTCTCTCTCTTAATGACTTGCTCAACACTCGAAAAAGATCCCCCCCCCCCAAATAGGCCTGTTCAGCTCTTTATATAGGGTGTTACATAATGGACGACAGCTAAGTTGTCCTTTATTTTCGGGAATGATTTGCGAAGTGTCGCAAGTGTACAAATGCATAATCTCGCGATACTCCTAGATCTCGCTAGGTCTTCACACCTTTCGTGTTCTGGCTGTCGTCATCCATTGCGTCACTTATTTTACTCGTCTGCGACGCCTTCGCTATGTAACGTTTATGAATTTCGCGAAGGTGTTGGTGTTGCGATATTCTGAATCTACAGACATTAATTTCTTTTTTTCCGAAAAACCGTGAAAACATTTCAGTCACTAGATTGATTTAACTGATATTTAGAAGTTTGAGCATCATTAGCAGTTATAAGTTTTATACAATTGCTGACATAGAGCTGATAAAGAATTGGTACTAATCCCTCATTTTTTTTCCTGATATTTTGGATAGCATATCTATTACAGAAATTAGCTATATTACTGCCTTGACAATATTGTATCTAGAAACTAACAAAAAGCTGTTACGTTGAAATTTATACAAGTACTTATTGGTTAAGTTTCAAAGTTTTCACTAGTAATATAACTATTCTATCTAGCATTTTCATATATATTCCCATCAGCACCTGAAAATTTGGGATTGAATCACTTTGGAAGGTTACTTTATATCCACTCTATTGGGCTTCCCATTAGAAGGCTGCATTTCCTCATTTATCCTCTAGTTGTTCTCTTGTGGAGCAATCAACATGGGATCCCCTTGCTTAAATTGTTCTACCTGCATAGTCAATCATAGTCAGTCATATCCCTGCAGTACTTAAAGGAAAATTCATAGATATAGCAATTGAGATTCTCATACTCATACAAATAATCTCCTTATCAGGTTCCCTTTCTATGATTATTAGATTTTCATCCTTCATTCGATTATAATATAACGACTGCATTTCACTATAATCTGTACTGCTTACATACATCATGTTGTTGATGAACTTTACTATTGTTTTGTCTGTATTTTCTTCATTTTGTTATTTTTATTGGAAAATAGAATAACATCTAGATTCCATATGTGCGAAATGATTACATTATAAAATTCAGTCTATTGCATTACATAGTCACCTCTATCTTTATCATTGAACCATGTGTCAAGCCAATCATGAAAATGTTGAGACATACAAGTATTACTCTGAAGACCTGGAGATTCAGAAGACGTATGGACATCAACGAACACATCATCCTTCTACTTGAGGTTAGTAATACAAGACTTGACTTGATACCGTTTCTATATATGTTACTGTCAACTCGTTTAGATTGAAAAAAAAACATACGAAGTTATATATATATATATATATGAAACTCTAGAATTATGATCAAAATGTCAAGGAAAGAATATACATGTTGTTTCACAATTATGTATGTAGAATTACAAAGTATAACGCTTATCTTTTGAACTTCATAATTGCGACATAGACTGTTTGTACCTTGTTACCAGATTATGTAATGAACTTAGGATTGATTTTATGCCTAGAAAACTATGTTTGATTACATGAGTTTAAGGTTACGAACTTGTTTCGTAGTTGAAAGAAATTAATGTATTGGTGGTCCGGTTTCTATTGGGGATCTATAGCAGGACCAATCGCTATGCATTGGGGATATCTAGCAGGATTGATTCCTATCGGGGATATCTAGTGGAACCGATCCCTACCTATTGAGAATCTTTAGCAGAACCGATCCCCATGCCAAAACTGATTTCCGATCTCACGTACACTTTAGGGTTTGTGTGATTTTGGAATTTGTGATTGCAAAATAAGAAAGTTCAAGATGTCAACATTGTGAGTAATTTGAACATGTGTACAAATATTATATTTTATTGTTCAAAGATATTCCTTGATACAGAAGGTGAGATCCCAAACCAAAATGTTTGAGAATCTTTTTATTAAGAGTTTCGAATATATGTGTTTTGCTTTTCCAGCAAGCAAAACATATATGTGGAAGATATATTAGTTTAGTATCTTGTGTGCTAGCTAATATTGAGTTGTAATCCAAGGGGGATTTCGGTATTATTGTTGGATATTGGTTGGAATTAGACAAAACCAAAAGTAGGTGTTTATTGCAAATCTTGAGAATATTTTTGGTTATGGAAATTCCTTGGTGTCCAAACTACCTTGGTCTATAAATAGTGAAGTTTGTTCTTCTTACAAACTTATCCTGAGGTAGCCACTTCACTGTTGTAGCCAACTAATAATATTACCTATAACACTATATTGGAGAGGAGAGTAACCTAACGAAATCTCTTATGTCCGCTACTTTAAAGACTTATGTGGGATCAAGAAGCGTCTACTAGTACTGTTGGTAGGAAACTTGAATTTACATTGTTATTTTAGTTTTGGATTATTGATTTTGATTGACTATAGCGGTTGTTAAACCTTGATTGCACCTAGTTTGATTTTTCTTGAGAGCCTTCTTTTCTAACATAAGGTCACTCAAACTAGATCAAGGGATTAACGGTAGTTCAGATCTGTTTTTAGACTTGACGGTGACTTGTGATCATCCATTGTTAACAGATTCCGTATTGTACGTGATCGGTCATAAGTTGGAATCAAGTTTGTCCGTGCAGGTACTTAAAGACATTGAAGATTTTGAAGACAAGAAGATCTCTTATTAGATTCTAATATTTGTGATTTCACGTCGTGCACAACTTGATCGGATGAAATCCGATTAGACTTTGTTTTGTTTGATAAACTTCTTATTTGCTAGTCATAGTAGATCGAATAACTATTATTTGGTGGTATTCTTCAGTATCCGGATATGTTAGTTTGTATACCTAGATCTGGTTATCTTGATAATCTGGATCATGGTATATCTTACCCAACAAAGGAGTTTATTAGATTAAACAAAAGAGCTTTTGTTGAACTCAACTGTAATCTCTAATTCACTTCTTGAGATTGAAATAGTGCTTACCGCGCAGATTAGTCATATACTATTTCGGAAGACGATCCAAATGAGTTGAGTGCTTGAATTCTTCACAGCGGCAGAAGCAACTTAATATAATGGACTATATCATAGGATTCGAGTGTGTTAACCAGATTGGTTGTAGGCGTAGGGATACCGAGGAAACTAGGTAACTAGGGGTAGTTTACTTGGTTTGAACTATTCGAAGTTGATAGTAGTCTTTGTATAGCGGCTTAATTTTGTGAGTATTCAAAACTGGACTAGGTCTTGGGGTTTTCCTATATTTGCGGTTTCCTCGTTAACAAAATCTTGTTGTGTATGTACTTTTACTTTCCGCAATTATAATTATTATTTTAGTTATAATTACAAGTAAATACACGTGTACATTAATACATACACTTAGGTTGATCCTTTTAGTTAGGTTCGGTTTCAGACTTATACTATATACCAAGTGTATACCTTGTTTTTTTCATCTTGTTGATAGTCTCTGTCTATATTAGATCACATAAGGTATCAGACATATAGGTTGATATCAAAAAGATTGTGATGTACTCGAACCTTCGTCATTTTAGAAGCGCACATAAGAGATTTCACCTAATTAGGATACTCTCCCCTGCGGTGAGCATTACGAGAATGTTGTTAATGGACTTCCCACACAAAAGGTTAGTTCATTATGTTCAGGAACAAGTCTTTAAGAATAATAAACTTCACTACTTATAATGACCAAAGTAGTTTGGACAACAAGGAAATTCCAGACCCGAAAACACTAAAGATATGCAATGAATGTCTATTTTCGATTTTGTAAATATTCCAACTAATACACCGAAATCTCTCTTGGATGACAACTAAATATTAACTAGCATATAACATATACTTTACTAATATAGCAACCAGAGATATACTTATCCACTGGGATATAAATAAAACATAAATTCTGAATATCACAAAGATATGTAAAATATTTTGGTTTGGGATCTCACCTAGAGTATTAAGGAAAATACTTGAACATTAAGTAATAAGAGTTTAACACATATCCAAATATATAATGTTGACATCTTATGAAGTTTCCATATCAACCAAACATATATTCGGTATCTATGCAAACCCTAAAGTAATAAACAAACCGAAGATTCATATTGGTTAACATCGAAACTGCTAGATATCCATAGGATAGGTCCTAATAGAGATCCTTGGTAAAGGATCGCTCTTACTAGAGATCCTTAGGATCAATCGTAGTAAATATCCTTGTTTAAGGGATCGGGCCTAGAATAGATCATTTGATTTCTTTTAACGTCGGAGATCTGGGCTTGAATATATTCCGGAGCCGAGGATGGCTCCAATTTAAGATGATGGAATATAAATGAATTTATGATGTGTCACGCAACAGTGAATATATATATTTATTTTGTCTTACTAGCGGCTGAGATTTGCTCTCCCCCACAGTGTAATCTTCTCCCATTAATCCAAACGGTTTGTATGGCTTCCTCTGCCAGTTATCAATGTGATGTTGTGATCCGACGGTTTGCCTCTTAATATGCATCATCTAACTTTGAGTTTCACATATGATCGCTCCAAAACCTAGACATGAAATCCTTTATCTTCTGATAATTAAATGTTGCTTAACATAAAATGAAAACGCCTACATAATGCATTTAATTTGTCTTATGTATTCATATTTTTCGAGTAATTGGAGTCTCACATCATCCTCAACTTTGAACTGATAGGTATGTTTTGCATCTGCCATTTTTCCTAGTTGTTTTATAAAATATTAATGGGGAATCAGCTTGGTGTATACGTTATTAGATATACCCGTTAAAAATTTGGAGAGAAAGAAGAGAAGGTGTGAAGAGGAATGGTGAAAGGTGTGGGTATTTATAGGAGAGATAAAGTCGACCGTTGGCGATATTGATTGTACCGCTTAATATATCAATGTTGCTAGCAATAGAGTGTTTATCGCTAGCGCTATTGTTAATATCTCCAAATAGCCTTCATCATTGCTTCAAAAAAAAAAAAAATAGCCTTCATCATTTTCTCCTACTGGCGCCGCTAGTTTGCCGGGCCACTTGAAAGAGAAAATTTTTGATGGGGGAAAATTTTGAAGGGAGCATGGGGGACCACTAAAAAACTGACATTTGTCCTCCATTTTATCACGATTTTTAACAAATATAAGTATGAATTTAATACTCCTAAAATACCCTTCATTTATGTCATAACAAATCTTATTAGTTATACTCCCTCCGTCCCACATATATAGGCGGAATTTTGGTTTTTGTTTGTCCCACTAAGTAGGCGGACTTTGCTTTCCAAGATGAACTTTTCCATATATACCCATATTTATTGTACATAGGTAATTGTGTTGGAGATAAGACGAAGGGTAAAACAAGAAAAAACATATAAAATTATGAATCCCATGCAATTTTCTTAATATACGAGAATTGTCTCCCTCCGCCTATATATGTGGGACGGAGGGAGTATGAAAATAATGACAGACCAAAAATAACGTCAAATAATTTTCTAAAAATAATAACTAACCTAATTTAAGAGGAGAAAATTTTGGCCAGGACTTTTTATTCGTTAATGGTTTTGACAACTAACAAATTTTATTCATTAATGGTTTTGACCTAGCCTTAAGATTATTAACTAACAAAATTTGCTTTGGATTGACCTGGCCTTAAAATTAATTATCATTATATACAGTTCGCTCCAACCTAACCTGGAATCCTGATCAGATCATGGAAGCACCAAAGATGTTCGAATCAGTTAACATTAACCCAGTGCCAATCCCTTTGTTTTATATGAATGTGCTCTGAGGATTTTGATGAAATACATGCATCAGATCATTCTCTACCAAAGTAACGAGATTCTTACTTAAAAGAAGAGGGAATCCCAACATCAGATCATTTTTTGCACGTAATTCTTTAGTTTCCCTTTTACAAACGGTATGTGTTGATGTTAATTTAGGTTAGTTATTAATTTTAGATAATTAGTTAACAATAATTTAGGTATGTTATTTGTTTTGGTTTAATGAAGGGTAATTTGGAAATATAAAATCCTAGCTTAGTTTGGTCAAAAACAACAAGACAAATGTCAGTTTTTTAGTGGTCCCCCATGCCCCTTCAAAATTTGCCCCCATCAAAAATTTTCTCCACTTGGAAAAGTTGGAATTTTATGTTGTATGCATAGGAACCGGCCTTATTAGTCTACAAGCCCTACACTACCATTAATATCATTCCTCCAAATGCAGATTCACCACTTCAGCTTCCTTCGCCCATCTGATAGCCTCTAAAGTCGACAATGCCTCTGCCTGCTCCTCATCCTATGTTATACCTGGATTGCATACTATACCCCATCATTTCTTAGTCATGTGTCCTTAAACTTTTGCTCTTTATAAGTCATGTGACCAAATAGGTTTAACCTTATTCATTCGTTTCCAGCAAATGAATTAGTTGAAAATTTAACTTTTAATGCGCACCATGTTTTATTTGGGAGGTCGTTGAGGAAACTGGATATCGGATTCAGTTGAACAACTTGGAGGCGATCTAGTCAATAGGTTTCCAACCAAGTTGGAGAAAAGGTAAAGTGGATGATTATTAGAAACAATTTTTCTGGGCAACCAAAATACAAACATCCATTTATATATGAACTTCAGTTTTTACAAGAAACCATGACTACCAATTAGACCGTCATGGAAGCCATTACCAAAATAAGTATTACTACATAGTTGGAGAGACACATTTGACAATCATTACTTCACTCAAATACAGCAGACCATAAAGTATCTGAAAATCATTTTCTCTAGTCTAGCCTTCTTCTCTAACATCCCATTTGACAAAAAACAGAAGCCCAGAATAGAAAACAAAAGCAGGTCAGAATTAAACATGGGATCTGACTCAGATTGCATGTTAGAAACTTAGATACAGCTCATGTAAGTACCATCAAACACTACTGGGCAAGTCTTAAGAGTGAACCTAATCCTACTTGGTAGGGAGTGTTGATTTGGGAGTAATTGGTAGGGCACGTGCACAGCTATTACTTAAGTCGAGTTTAAGAAACAGTAATTCATTCAGGCTTGACAAGCGTGGAAGGTGAATCAGGTTGGTAAATAGGGTAAATAGCTGCAGCGAGTGAAATGGGCATGATGCAGAGTGCCTTTGATTGGAGGAATTGCATGGCAGTTCCAACGTCTTTTTCCATGAGCTTTGCTACTTGTTCTTCTGTCTCATTGCTTGACCATTTCTCTCTTGCCTGGTTAGTTCCATCCAAGTCTTCTCCCTTAAATTTCAGAAATGGATACAAAATTTTATGATATCATTTACAGGGTATGATAAAACATATCCACACTTATAAGCAAACCTCAATCATCCTGAAATAACTAGAAGTAGAAAGCATGCCCAAGAAAGAATTTTTTGGCAGTTTCCCGTGGTAATACCTCAACTGATGGTAGTGGGACATCAGATACGAGCTGAGCAACCGCGCCAGCCCCTCCTAGCCGACTCATGCTCAATACCTATTAATTTCATAAATGAATAAGAGCAATAATATAAAACAAATTCGTGCCGAGTGGATGTAAAGTCTGCAGTTCGAGACGCTACTCATGTATAAGAAAAAGAAAAAGAAAAAGAAAAAGAAAAACTAGGCCTATTAACCAGCGATGCTAAAGAATTGGTATAAGTTTGTTCATAGAAGATGAGGGTTTACTGGACATCTCGCATCTCAGCAAAACAAGAAACATATGTGCTCTATGTTTCTTGTCTGGCTCTGATGCGAGGTGTCCAATAAACAGTAGCCATTTGGAGGGTCTATTATGTGCTCTATGGAACATAGTACCAGCGATGAGGGTACTATTGTAGGCTTAAATGAGCCATTTGGAGTCAACAATAGCCTCGACTTACAGTAGTGATGTATGCAAAAAGAAATCTTCTCTTGAGTTGGAATGCTTAATTCAATATTTATCCCCAATTGAAAGAATATTTAAATCTACATCGAACCAATCTACTTTTCATATTAAATAAATATTGGGTCTTCTTTGTCACTGGTCATACTGGAACTCGGCAGTGTGGCCACATGCAGTCGTGAATTAAAAATGAATTGTTATGATCAAAAGCAACTGTTTTACCTTGACCTGGAGCCTTAGAAACTTCACATAATCCACTACTTCATCAAGCATGGTTGCTTTATCAGTCTGCAGAAATAAAAAACAAACCTCATGTCACGGTATGCTTTGTTACAGAAATGTGCCATCACTATTTCAGTCATAATGACTGGTTAGATAAAGATTTCGATTTCTGTAGGAAGGTAGAGTCTTGGCCAAAGACTACAATGAAGCTGTGTCCCAATAATAAATTAAGCAAGCTAAGCATATGACTAGCAATCTTGTAAATGGCCATTCTAGAAGGACTGACTTAACTTGGTAACTGTAATTGAAGAAACTACCTTATGGAAGCAACCACTGGGCTAACCTCATAATAGGAAAAGCAGGCATCAATCATGATATAAAGAAGGATAAAGCTTCAGGGTGAAACTTCGTTCAGAAAGAGAACATATACTTCTGTCTCGATTTGGAAAAAATCGTGAAACATAGCTTACAAGCAAGATCACGAGAGATTATATGGACATATCTTGACTCATAACTTCAATTGGGACGTGTATACTCGTATCTTTATCAAACAAACATTAAACCCTCCTATGTCTAGAATCACATCCTAAACTGGTCAATATGCTATCATCTATTCACTCATTAATATTTGAGGCTTCCTCTTGACCCTTCTAGAACCTTTCAGTGTTCTACGCAACCATCTTCCATCCATTCAAACTCTTACAGAGAAAACCTAATTTCATTGTACGTACCTTTTGCTGATCAATATTAGTGCATGCATCAACAACCTTACCTCAGATATGAGACATCCTAATCCTTGAACCGTGTTCCATGATTAATCCCTAAATTTCTATATAAAGATATGCTCATCTTCCTATTGTGTGAAAAAGTTTCATCGAGTTCAATTCATATGTGCATGTCAATCACACCATGCACATAAAGCCTAACAGCCAATTGTAAGGAATAAAATCACCTAGTAACTTTTGAGGAGTTCTGCCTACAATTAACTTGCATATACGTTAATATTCCAAACAACATAATCAAAATCTGAAGCAAAGACGTTAATGATCTTCAAAGACAAATATGAGAGTGGAGGGCATGACCTTGCTGAAGCTAGGAACAAGTTCTTGCAGAGCCTTCATTCTTTCAGCTATCCTTTCTCTACGAAGCTGCATCAAGAAAAACGGCTCCATAAGTATAGTGATATACATGTGTGGAACAATAGCCTCTGAAAAGTTTGTGCAAAATGAAAAGCAAGAGAGAAAAATTTTGGTATATGGTCATATACGTGGTTCACAAAACTGAAGACGGTGTCTCTCCTAATAATACCAAATGTCTGAGAATGAGAATAAGCCTCTCGAAATGAAAAAAAAAAAACAAAAACAAAAATTATGTCTGTTGTAATAGAAATTAAAAGAAAATATTTCTTCCTCGAATATTATTAGTTGACTGTTCACATTATCAACAATAATTTTGCCAAAGGGCAACAAAGAATGAATTCTGAGTACAAAGATAAGCCAGCACAAATTGGAATTAATATCCTGAACTTATGCATTCCGGTATTCTGATGTCTCACATCTAGCAAAAAGAGAGCAACGGATATAAGGAGAAAACCATAAATGATCACCTGAAAACACGCAGTTGAGGAATATTTCAATCACAACCAAAATCACGCAAGTGGATGCCCACCTAGGCTTGTACTACAGTCTACAGGAACAAAAAGCTTCTAAAAATATAGTCTTTTTCATGCTAATACTCCAGCAACCTTAATCTTACAAACTGACAATGACTCTGGCCACATTTGAGAATCAACTGTATTAGTCGACATCCCATAAGTGGCACACAATTAACTGTTCATTCATTTAACTATGCATATTTTCGTATAAAATCCAGTCTTACCCGCTCCGCAATACTATGGGGATCAGTAGCCTGTCCGCGTCTTGCTCTCACCCTAGGGCGGAAGGCAGGTGGGTGTGGAGCAGCAGCACCAGTGGTGGATGTTTGATGTGCATGTAAAGGCTGCAAGAATATGAGAACACAAAAATTGATCATCAACAATATAATATGATATTTTAGGCACAGCTTTATGATTATTTGGACTTTACACAAACATCTGTGACTTCTTATCTTGAGATACGTCTATCCAGGATCATAAAATTTGGGAACATACTAGACGTAAAGACAAAATCATGAAAATGGGTTATGTAGTCGTTATAACTAACTAGGAAGGACTACAAACTACTCCCGTTGAATAGTATTTGAGAGATTTCATGGAATAGTCAAGTTGCCAGAACTTTTTTTTTGTTGTTTTTAAATGATGCTACCATCACATTTTGACATACAAGGAAGAACAAACCATAATTCATCACATAGAGTATGAAGAGAATCCACATGACAAAAAAGGAGCGCGCTAACTAAGATATGAAATGTCTGGTTAGCAATCGGAGCATAGCCTAGAACCTTGAAATTGAATAGGTGAGAACCAGGATATCAGGGAGGAAAAAGAACACCCATCCACAAGCTGAAAATATGTAACATCAACATACATGAAGAAGAAATATAAGGAAAAGGAAAGAGAACAAACATCACAGATAACATTTTGATCATTCATTACTTCATGAAATAAAACGCAAAATTGAAATTTTTGCTCATCAAAGCGTCCTCTTTGGATAAACAAATTAGACCTTTAACCAACAGCTAACCCAGAAACAATAAGATAGCAATAAAATATATAACTACAGTGGAATTTGGCAGATAACCTGAGAAGCGGCAGGCCTAACCGAATGAGGTTGTACATGTTCGAATGCAGGAAACAAACTTGTCAAATGCATGGGTTCTCTTTCCTGCACACAAAAGTAAAGATACAAATTTAATAAGATCTACTTGCAAATTTTGCCTTTTCACTCAAGTGACAAAAAGATAATATGTCAATCAACCTAGGATATTCACTACAACTAACAAATTGGTTCTACATTTGCTTACCCCAATCCGAACCCCCAAAACAATTAACCCAAACTTAGAACACTGCCTGGATAAACTACAACTAGTGAGCACCTATTGATGAAGGACAGCACCGTTTCAAACCTCTTCTGCTAGTGCCCTAAGCTCCCGAAGACCTACATGATAGTTGTCCCGAGAGTGGCATGGGAGCCCAAACATATGGCTTCTTTGAGCATTTAACAATTCTTTTCTCTCTGTAACCCACTTTATCTTACACCTTGTTTACACTTCTCCAATAGACCGTCATGGATAAAATCATAAATGTTCTTAATAAGCTCCCAAAACAACTAACTTTTGCTTACCCCACCAACATCATACCACTTCAGTGGGATGAAGTGTCAAAATTAGAGCAGTGAAAAGAAAATACTAGTAATGAGAACTGAGAGAAGGAAGTCATTTGCCATTTTGTAAGGACACGAGTCGGAAATATGAATTAAACACAGAGGCATACAGGTAAACTAAATAAAATAAGAATACAGAAAACACGGCGAGAAAAATGGAAGTTAAATTAATTGAAGTTAAACTTACGTTATTATTATGCTGATGAGGATGAGGATGATGACCAGCAGAAGAAGTTTGATGACCAAACCTATCAAAACCATTTGATGTTGTTGGCATCTGTTGTTCCAATCTTAACCCTAGTGGGGTTTCATCTGGTAATTTAATCCCTTGTTGTTGTTCTAACCTGAACCCTAATTCTTGAAAACCTCCCACTCCATTTTCAGCTGATACTAGATGATGACCTGATGAACCTTCACCACCACCACCACCACCACCACTAGAACTTAACTGCATAGCCATTAATCTAGCTGTTTCAGAACTTGTTTGGTTGACATAAAAAGACGGATTTGCTAAGATCTGTTCAAAATAATCTTCATTTGTTGTTCCATCTCCTTGATTATTCGCCATGATCTTTTTCCAAAATCCCGAAGAAGAAAGAAGCTGTGATTCTGATTAGTAGGTTATAGTAAGATATTTCATTTAGGAGTAAATAAAAACTGCTGAAATCGAGATTGTCTGTGCTTAGGGTTACAAAAGACGTTGTTTGGAAGGATTTTTGGGGTTTGAAAGAGAATGGAAGAGAGATGAAGAAGAAGAAGAAAGACTTAAAAAGGAAAATAATTTTCCTTCTTCTCTAGAAAGTGGAGGAGCTCAGTAGTTCAGTGGGTTTTGTTTACTCACACTCAGGGACATTTTTTTTCTATTTTATTTTAAGCACTTATTACAAAAAAAGACAACAAAAAAGGATGTTTGATCATCAAAAATGTTTCTTTTAATAAATTATTGTTACCCTGATTTTGATATTACTGTACTTTTTTTATAGGCCCCTAATCCCAGCTACTAGTTTCTGCAAATTAGATCCCACCCCCCTGAAATTTGGACATATCAGAAATAGTATTGCAGAGAGATAGCCCATCCCATCAAGAAATAAAATAAAATGCTAATGTCCCACCTGGGACTAGTTAGTAATTCAGGGTACGGGCAGTGACGGTATATATGTACGGAAATTCTACGGATTCGGATATGTCGGATTCGGTCAAAAATCCGGTCAACGGTTCGTTGTTCTTGGACGATGATCGGAAGCGGCATACGACGTGCATATTCGTTTTATAAATGTGAGTTCGGCACTTAAAATTCGGCTTAAATATATATGATAATTGATAAGTATTATGACCTTATTACTAGACTAATAAGATGGAAAAAAACATTTTAACGTGATTATTTAACAAGAAGTAAACAATTTAATCGCATAAATGTATTACAAAACTAATTTTTAGATTTTTAAACAAAAATCAACACATAAAACACTGGTTAAACAACTACCAATAGAAAATTTTAACTGAATAATTGTATTTAAATATAAAGTATATACAAAATCTGGGAACTAGGTTGGGCCAGTTAAGTATCATTCGGATTTCGGTTCGGATAAGTTCGCAAGAATCATTCGTTCGGATAGGTTCCGAGTTCAAATAGTTCGGTATCATTCGGATGTGGTCAGTTCGGACACGTTCGCGAATCATTCAGGAATGATTCAAAAAAATTACTAGCCAGGGTCCAGACTTGCAGCTTGCAGACTTGCAGCTTGCAGAAGTGCAAATAAGCTGTCATGATACTCACTCACGAAAAAAAAATAATAAAAAATAAAAAAAATAATAAAAAAAAAAGGACTATGGAGGAATTATTGATGTGAAGATATAGGCAACTGTTGAACACTTGAACTAGAGATTCTTCCGCAACCGTGGCGGTGGGGGCGTAGAAGATTATTAGTTCTACAAAGTAAACTCATTCAATCAACAGTAACAAAAAGACACTGTAGACAATAGGAATTGGGAATGACGTAAATGTTCCCAAGATGTGATGAGGCAAATAAGACTATTGTTTTTTTTTTTTTTTAAATATCTACCACATGGATTAGAATCCACATTGAATGACGTAAATGTTCAGTGTGAAAAAGATTTTAGGAGAGGATGTGAAATTACCCTCCTCAATAATTGTAATTATTATACCATCTTCACTTTTTTATTTTCAATGGGCAGAGTCAAAGCTACAATCATCACGCTATAGAATTTTCAGTACCAGCAGGCAAAGAAGACTACAACCTTGGCTGCACACCAAGTTTTTATTAGGTGGTGGAAAATTTTCTGATTTTCATCATGTGGCAAAGAAAGAAATCATTATTTGCTCTTCCCTTTTTTTCTTCTAACCTTTAAAGCATGGCCTTTTGAGTACTCTGGAGTCTGGAGACCTTGACGATAGCCAAAACTAATACGTCTATCTTTCAGAGACGGAGGAGGGAGTAAAATTTTAGAACCATTTCAAGCCCTTGTTCCATACCATAGGCAACTATCACTATGTCTTGAACTGGCCAGGCATTGAAGTATCTAGCTGTCCACACATTTTTATTGATAAGAAACACAGGCCCAGTTGTGATTCTGATTCTCAAAAATATAACAATATATAAATAAGAAAAGATATACATAACATTATGGAAGGAAGAAGCAGGGATACACCTTCTTTTTCCAAGAAAGAATTTATATCAGATCGTAGCACAGATCAGTTAGATCAGCTTCCCTCCATGTTAAGCAGAAAAATGCTGCACCAGAGTAGGCCTCTTGAGCAGGGACGGAGCCAGAAATTCCAAAAAAATTATTTAGAGGGGGGCTTATTAAGAGATTTTGCTTTTAATTAGTAAGAATTTTGAAGGATCACCAAGGAATTAACCAAAAACAGGGGGGGGCGGGGGCCACCCCTGAGCTCTACTTAGCTCCGTCCCTGCTCATGAGTGTTACAGTGCTCATGGATTCGGACTTGGACATGCAAGCGAAGTCACCTGTTAAAATTGAACATTAAGATCAGCTAATGGACGCTTTCATATGTAAGTCATACATGTAAATAATCTGGTCCAACATTATGAATAAGTAAAGTAGAACTCGAGCCGAAACTTGGTACAGTCAATCAACCAGATGCTCAGATTGATCCTGCTATTCACTTTGCAACTTCGCAGTTGTATCTTGAGAGTTCAAGTTTTTTCCCCTTCTCGAATGAAGTACAGAAATTTGTTAAGCACAAGGCGCCGAGAGGAGGTTGAACACAGTAAAATACATGGTCAAATTAACAATACATATCCCAGTAAAAATCAAGTCCCATAATTACTACCAATTGAATAAGCCCCCAAAAGGAACTGGACAGTTGCAATTATTTTTACACCTTCACATCAAATTTGAGTTTTTCCTCTTAAATCTTTCTATCAATTTACATTATTAAGTAACCAAATGCAGGAATCACTACATCATCAGCATCGTACCATTATTGATCTTAAAGGAAAAATAAGAGAAATGTACACGGCAGGAAATTTAGAGTTTGGACCACAGGTTACCATCAAACGTCAAAATCCTCAAAATTGTAAAGGTTGTAAAAGACCCTCTTTCCAACCCCGAAAACAACAAACTCCAGAGGACGCATCTAAAGTTCTGTTTTTTCATATTTTTTTTTTCTATCATGAAGTGAAGGCTTACACTTTTGCTTAGTTTCCATGAAAAGTAGGATCAGTAAAGGGATAAAAGAGAATACAAAGGATTCTACCTTTCATTAACCTGGAATTTGATTTACTTGTTGTGCAAAGAATTTTTTGGCATTCTCTGCCACTTCTGCTTCTAGAATCGCTTCCAGCATAATATTTGATCCATTTGCATCACCTGTCATTCAATCCGTTAGTTGAACTCTTAATGATATACGATAACCATACATGAGCACAATAATTAATTCTTTCTAATTACTGAAAAATCTGTATGCATACAGTAAGCAACTCCCTCATAAACAAGTTTTTCAAATCTTTGTTTCAAGTCTGATTCCTTAAGTTCCACTGTGACTTGCTCGTACTGACAAGATAACTGGGTCAGGAAATGCATACAGAGAAATCCTAGATTGCTACTGTCTAGCCACACACAACTCTTTCAACTATGAGTGACAACAAGATCATCTGTGAGTCAGTGACTACATGATCAAATAGTCGTCAGCATCATGCCTTATTCCAATATTAAAGTTGACAGACTACATGGTAATTAATGTTGTGGTTATGCATGCATAATTTGATTCTCACAATCGGCCCTCAAATTGAGATACAAGAATGACTACTTATCAACACCATAATCATCCTTTGAAGGATCCTTTTCCTTCGTGGGCATTATGTTGTGTATCACCATGCAATCATCATATATTATAAACAGCAGTGCAGCATAACAAAAACTAGTTTATCAAATAAAAGGGCTGGGAGATGGAGATGGAAACTGGAAATGTACTAGTAACAGAGAATCAAAAGAGCTGCTAGCACCTTTTGTATTGGGCAGTAACCCAGCGCTTTCCGCAGACACAGGAAGAACAGCTAAAAGACCAATTTCCTCTTTAAGCTTCTCCGCATCTCCACTGCCCTTCAGCCTAGATTCAGCTAACCTTGAATAAGCTGCTGCTTGGCTTTGCAAATTAGTCGCAGTTGAGGTTTTTGAACTTGATCCCTAGGAATAGGAAGCAAATTAGTTAAAAATAATAATAATGTACTAATACTATACTTCTTAGGAAAACGCAGCTTACCTTTGAGACAATGTTTATTTTAGCTGCAGTTGGGGCCGTTGAATTACATTCCTGCGAGACAAATGAACAAACAAATCGACCTTTATGAATAGATGATTATACAAAAATGCATAGCAGTTATCTAGGACCTACCTTTATAATGGTGTTTGTCGGCGCGTTCACTTCTGTGAGCTTCTGTGCTAAATCATTGCCTACCCAAGATAAGTTTTTTCATCACAAAAACCCTTATGAGGTATGTATGATAGGATAGTACGGCAAAATAGTTAAGCAAAATCCTCATTCTTGTAAGAAACATAGACATTACCGCTAATGGGAGATTTAGGATCCATATTATCCAATCTTCGAGTCAAAGGACCGGGATTTAACATCGATAAGCTCCGAACTTCATGACGTATTGCTTCTAGTTGTGCCATTGTATCTTGAAGCTCTTTGTGCACCTAAAAACAACAACCACAACTTACAAACGTCAAATTGTAGTACTTCCCTTGACTCCCCGAGAACAAGAATGAACAATTTCAACCACTGAACAAATTTATCTTAAAAATCTTATTAGTGGTGGAAAAAATATCAGGAGAAGACTTACCTGTCTGGCTTGAGACTGCTGCAAGATATTATCAAGCTGCCCACGACCCATTTGAACATAAGCAATCGCTCTACCTGTCAATCTACCTGCTGTTCTAGCTATTCTTGGCAGATCTTTGGGACCTATTTAATGAAAACTCATTTTAGTTTTACAAAAACAATCAAATTGAATATTTATATAAACCCCTGAAAATCTATGTACTCAAATTTTTAAGGAAATGTAAGAAAAAGAATTGGGGGAAATTCATAATTAAACCCTAAACTCAAGAGAGAGAGAGAGAGAGAGAGAGAGAGAGAGAGAGAGAGAGAGAGAGAGCACCAATTAGGGCAGCAGTAGCTCCAATTAAAAGGAAGACCTCACCATACGAAAACCCAAACATTTGGTTTCCTGATCAATCAAAACCCCTAACCCAACGGTCTTCTTTATCCAGTGGCGGAACCAGGATTTCAAACTTGGGGGGCGCTAAAAAAAAAAAAAACTGTGAACAAAACAGTAACAGATAATTTAAGGTACTGCTAAGCAAAAGAATTTGTTCCTAAGTAGTCCAAGCAAATTTCCCTGTTGCCATGAGCTACTGTCAATCACATGTTTTTCAGTAGATGTTTCAAAAGTCAACAGCAAAAATCCAAGGCAGTAAAATGTAAGGGCAAAAGTGTTTCTCAGCCTAATTGTTTGAACGGCGAGTGGGTAACAGGTAAAATGGATATCGGTAATTTTAGTATGATGTTCTCAAGTAACTGTTAACATTTAACAATATGATAGAAATACAAAGCATGCAAACGTACACAGCTGAAATACTCATATTCATGTCATTAACAACATTTTCTTTAAAAAATAACAATGGCAACAACAAATTAATTTGACATACAAAGCCCTGAGACAGTGCTTTGAGGCTAAGAAACACCAAAAATACAACCAAGCTCGAGAGTGTCAAGGACTCGTAAGACTAACGGGTACACAATCTAAATGCAGCTAACATGCCAAGATCTACAATAGAATGCAAATAAAACAAAATGGACTCTATCGTGAAAACGAGTCCATGGTTGATAGAGACTCAATTCATTGCACCTTTTGAAGTTTGTATTGTCCCTAATTCCTAAGAGACAGAGTCTACACCTGAATACCTTTAAGGTCGGTGGTCATGATGAAGTAAACATCGTAACCTGTAAGCATAGCATGACCTTAACATTCAACAACAATTCTAACAAAATTCCCTACTTTCCATATAAAAAAGTTTCAATTCTAACAAAACCCCCTAAATTTATAGACTAAATTTCATTCAAATAGGCTCATTGGCTGTATAGCAGAATTTTAACAAAACCCAAAACCTAGAAAATTACTGACTAGTAATAGGCAATAACAATTTCAATAATCAATGATCCAATAACCTAGTATCAATCCTAGAAAAGCAAAAGCTCTCGTCTACTTAACCAAAATCAAACCCCAAACAAGAAGTACACCCTATACAACAGTTAACAACAATCAGTTCTTTCAAAATCTATACAACCTAATTATGTAGCAGGAAACAAATATTAATTTTTAGATATTCTCATTTGGATAGTACTAGATGACCGCGCGCGGTGGGGGGATGACCGAAGAGAAAAAAACACATGATACATTATTGAGTTTCCAGAGATTCAACCTACATACTTGAAACGCAGAGAAGGACATATACAAACAAAAAAGCAAGGAACATCAACTATCTACTATGGAAAGTTTTACAGTCAAGAAGAAACCAAAATGATTGCTTGCAAAAGATAATGACCAAGAATTCAATATCGCCATATAATTCTCAGCTTCCTATCTTAATTCAAGTATAACGTAAATGTATTATGTTAGAGTGGGTGTAGGTGTCACTTATTCTTTATGCAAAAAACATGAGCATTCCTCATATACCAGGATATGAATCACAGCTTACCTTCAATCCATCATTGTCCTTCTACCAATTGCAATAGTCTTACTTCAGCTTCTCATTACAAGCACACTTCAGCTTCTAATCTGAAACTATTAGCTGTAACATAAAGTAGAAATACTATTAAAGTATTAATATCTTATCTCCAGACCTGTCTAACCTACTAAGCATCCATGATCTAGGTTGCATAGACAAGTAAAACACAACAAAATATTAATGATAAGGAATTTGCTAAACAAGTTATCATGATTCAATTGAGTTAAGGCTACAATAGCAAACACTAATGGAGCAGTGTGACTACAGTTCTTTCTTCAGATCCCTTCATTGTGGTGCAATTCACAAACTAGCATTCCTAAAAAGTGTGCAAGAGCAATATAATTCAGGTTTTCAAAGAGCAAATGAAATTTATGCATAACGACGCGTTTCTGAATTACAAAATCAAATATACTTGGAGGTAGAATACATATCCAAATGGGGAACCAATCAACAAGCACTCCAGCTAGACTAACTAAGACAGACAAAAGTAGTAAAAGCAACGGAGCTAAAATGCATCACCAATCATACCAATTGCATAAGCAACCAAAGCAGAAGCCCCTCCCAACATCGAAATAGTCACAAGTAGGTAACTAAAAGGCGGTGGCAACGAAAGGAATACAACTCTAATTTCCAAACAAATAACAATGATAGCCAAGGAAACAGCACAATTAACAACTCTCCCCTAGTTGATGCATAAAGTTGAAACAAAAAGGGCATAAGAAACAGCAAAAGCACATCACTGATAGACGCAAACATAATCCCATGATGAGATGCAACATGAAACTGCAGCGGCATGAATAGTAAATGAAATGTATGAATTCAACTCTCTGATGGACCTAATATCATAATCTCATCCGGCACTTCACCACCATGGTAACCAATATTATTCTCTTGTTTCGATTTAAACGATGATACTCTTGGAATGGTAAACAGCCAACAGAATCCACAGCTAAAAATCATAATTACAAGCACACTTCATCTTATAATCTCAATCTATTAGCTGTAACAAAAATTAGAAATACAACAATTAATATCTAATGAGAACCCATTACTCTAACACCGCATATAAACAAAACCCACTAATCAAAAATCTCTTTAGAATCCTTACATTGTAATCAATTTCAAGGCACTTCTTTAAGGCATTTTATCAAACAGTGGTTGAGCATTGTCCAAAAATGTAAGTGTTTTAAAATAGGTCAGATAAACTATAACCTGGAATGAATTTAAAAAGTCTAGAGTTCATGAATCATAATTATAATTAGTAAAATTCATAACATCTGTAAAGAACTTAACATGATAATCTGTAGGGTTGTTGAAGGTTTTAGTTAGGGTAAAAAAAAAAAGAGGAATTACAGACATATAGAAAAACGGAGCTTTGATAAACGAAATAGATTTAAACATGATTCAACCATACCTGGGTACGTTTGTCCAATTGGTTGTAGGCTGAAATTTCGAAGGAAGAAGAAGTTTGTAAATTCATAACAGAAGCAAATGTATTTTACTCCCTCCGTCCCACCGATCAGTGACCTATTACTTTTAGATTTTGTCCCACCATTAAGTGACCTATATCACTAAACAAGGAGATATTCCTAAAATTATCCTTTTAATTGATTATAAGAAATATGCATAATTTGATAGTCATGTTTATATTCATTCGTAGATGTTTTTAAATCTTTTGATAGTACGAAGTTTTGCGAACATCCGTGGTGTAGTTTGAGAGATTTTTTAAAAAAATGAAGCATGCATTTTATTTATAGAAATTAGTTTACAATTTGTCGTGGGTATGTGGTACCCACGGAATCATGAAATAAATTTGACTAATAAAAGATGGGATTGCATGGTCCCAGATTTTGGTTGACGAGCTTCCTGTTTGACTTCCATCCGTCGCATGATTGGCCAATCCGTCGGCTGCTTGATTTCCTTCTTTGTAGTTGTGTTGAACAGCAGCATGCGGGATCTGTTGAAATCTAATTTTTATTTCCCCAATCATTCCTGCTATGTGCCAAGGTGGAGGTGTAGAGGAAGTGATGAAGCGCAACAAGTTTTCTGAGTCGGTTTCAAAGAGAACTCTTGGCCATTGTCTTTCTTTTGCGGTTCTTGAAGCTAAAAGCATAGCCCAAGTTTCCGCGGTTAAAGCAGTTGTAATTCTTAGTGGTTGAGCTAGAGCCAATAAAGTTTGAGAGATAAATCATTTCAAAATTTCACTATTTATTATCCATAAGGGTATAATTGTAAAAGTGCTTAAAAATACTTTTCCTTGCTTGCCTTAAAATTGTCAAACTTGAACTAGGGTCACTTAATAGTGGGACACGGGAGTATTTATTTATTTTTATCTAAGAGAAGCAATTGTATACACGGTGGTTATATCCAGTCTGTTAAGATACTGCTGGATCGGGTTCAAAACTGCACTGCGAAAATCCGATCGCATACACCCTCGCTGGGATAATCTCTCGGTTCTTCTTTCGTACTCTCTCGTCTCTCGTGGTATATCCGACACGCGCCGCATGGGTAGTATCTTGAGAGCAAGAGTCCAGTGGCCAAAAGAATCGATTTTTATATCCGCCTAGAAGTCGCCGGCCAAAGAGCAAAAGGCAAACTAACACTCATTAAATCGGCCAAACAACAAGGGATTGGCTTGAAGATTGAATTTTTTTATTGGGATGTGCGAATTAAGAGACTAAAAGGATGATGTTCATTTAGCTAGAGAGAATTTTTCTCCCCAAGCGGCAAAACATGTGCCTCAACTCCCAAGTAGGGTTGTCAATGGATATGGGTCCTCCGGGTATCACTGGACTCGAACCAGATCTAATTATATAAGTTGGGTCCAGGTTTTATATTCGTGGATCAGGAACCGGGCCCGATAAGAGCCCCTGATACTCATCGATTTCGATTACCTGTTGGGTATTCCGAAACTATCTTTAAAAACACTCAAAAAATTAATATCTTTCTCCTTTTGGTTTGAATTCCAATTATTCTCATAAAAATTTATTATTATTTCTTTATTAATGTTCTAAATAAAGATTACTGTGAAAAAAAAGAATCAAAAATGAAAAAAGTCAAAGCCAAAACTAACAAGATACTTATAATTTTCTTAAATGACGAATTAAAAAAAATGAATAACAGGATGCAGATGCCCTACACGTACCCTACGTGTATTACCCGTTTGGATATCCGTCGGATCCTAAGTTGCTAACGGGTCTACTTTTTAGGACCGGACTCGAACCCACCGAGTCCGTTTTCGGTTCCGGAAAATGGGTATCCATTGACAACCCTACTCCCAAGATTATCTTTCTTTGATAATATAATTACAATGGGACCCGCGAAATAAGAAATTTAAAAACTGGGAAGAAAACCTAAGAGGCTGAACATGCCCGCTTGAGGAGTTTTCTTTTGAGGCAGCTCAAGATTAGCCTCTTAGTCTCGACTGTTGGATACTCTTTCAAGTGAAAGAGTGTGTGAAAGAGTTTGTCCGAATGGGAGGGTATTCTTATCCTGTAGTATCACTTAATTTGATCAAATTTGATCAACTCACTCATTTTGAACGAGAGCTCTCATCTCATAGCCCTTGCTCTAAGATTGTGTCATAGTTTGGCATCGACATGAGATCATCAGGCACTCAATTTTACTACAAGTCAGAGTGCAACACTTATAAAGTTGGCTGAAGGTACAAGTCAGAGTCCACGAGCATTACACGTTGGCGAATATAGCCTTTTTCATACGTAGTTTCCATGTTCGAAAAATATGACGTTGTAATAAACCTT
>JAJJWW010004828.1:0-44469 GCA_023531295.1 Papaver armeniacum
AAACCTTACCTACCGTATTCAATGGGTAGACACTATGCCCATACATAGTGTACGATGGCTTAACCCACCTACCACCCACCTTAATCTAGCCTATAGGGCTGCCTTTGGTGGAGCGGGCTTGGGGCATGATGGTTGGCTCGATATCGAGAGATAAGAACCCATGGGTAGAACTCATCCCCAAACACCGGTCTATGAGTTAAGGGTGCCCATGAGCCTTTAAACACCCCACTTAACCTTGGATTAGGTGATGTGGGACTAAGGACCTTATCATGTTCGTTGCCGGGATGATAGTGTTACCATGTACAGTGTCTTATGAGTTAATTCCTATGGTTTCAACCAGTTACGAGGAGGATATATGCTCTACCAAGTTGAGTTTCAGGTTCGTGGTTGGCTAGTAAATATTTTGATTAATTGACTTAGTTAATTGAACTTGTTCCACACCTTGTTAGATATATTAACGTTTGCTAGTTTGGAAGCAGAAATTTGATGTGGGAAATGTGACGTTCATGCCAAAGCGATCTCTCAATGTAGATTTTACATTATTGTATACTGAAAGTGGCATATTGATGATTGTGCGAATCATAGATGACGAAAAGAAGAATCCATGGGTGTTCCTAAAGCCACTGTCGTTAGAGTTGTGGTTATCGGCTTTGGGTGTCTTCACATTTACTGGCAGTGTTACAAATAAACGGGAACTTTAGCAGGTCTATTAGCAAGCAACTCGTCATGATTTTTCGGTTTGCCTTCTCCACCGTTGTCTTTGCACACAGTTAAGTATATTTCTCAATCAGCTCATATTTTAAAATAAAATAAAATAATAATAATAATTTCTACGACAGTGTAATCGATCTACAAATATTAATTATGCACTGCATTGGTCATGTATTCACAGGAAAAAAGGTGAGAAACGACTTATCAAGTTGAAGTTATACCGCTAGCTTGACTTCGACGTAAGTAGAGAAAAAACATTTCCATATATGAAGTCACCAAACAATCAAATATTACAACACGCATATAGCAAAGAAACAAACAGAAACACTTCCATGTAAGATTTTCGTGTTATAATTGATGATGCACACAGACCGTTTGGTTAACAAATCATTTTACAACTCGCAAGTTCGCAATAACCTCCATCACAGAAAAAGATTTTGCGGAGAAGGTAAAGTACGCAGCACACAACCAATAAGTCATTCGGCTGAGTCTGCCACAAAAGAAGATATGTCACTGATACGGGACGTATCTAGAGGCCTGGAATGCGAGTTTGTGGCTAGTCCATACTCGTTTACTGAATCTCGTTAGTTAGGATTTATTTTCATATTTGGGAATATTTCTTTAAGTTAGTTATTAGTTAGTGTTGCAGGTGTCAAATAAGATATGGAACTCCATATCTAGATAGGTGATAGTTTTGTTATTAGCAGGATATCTAGGAGTTCAGGTAGTTAGGATAAACTACACGTATTTGAAGTTCAGGTCAGTTTCATGGCTATAAATAGCCATTTGATTTGTCATTGAGATTAGCTTGGATTAGCTCAAGGGCTTAGCTTCAATCACGTTTATTGATTACAGAAAAGTAAGTCTTTTGGTTATTCGACCTTATTATCCTGGCGAGATTGGGGTATACTCAAACTAATTGGGGTATACCCAATTTTAAGTGGACATGTGACCTTACTAGGAGGTCAAATTTGGTTGAAGTTACAATACTACCCTTGACCTTTATAATTCTATTACCATAATCAGTTTTTTTTATTTTCATCTTCCTTCTTCTCTTCTTCTCTTCCATAACCAACCACACCGGCTCCTTCCCCACCACCACCACCAAAACTCGTCGATTAACGTTAACATCGTCGATTCGAAAACTCCGAGTAATCTTCAACAATGGAACCACCACAGCGTAAGGGAACTCGTATGAAAGGCGCCAATCGCAAACCCAATCAATACAACCCTGAAATTGCAAAATTAGTTCAACAAAAAGAGAAGAAAAAAACCGTTGAAGAAGAAGAGATTGAACCCGCTCAAAACGAAGAAATGGTGCGATTAAGAAAGTAAGGGCCTACTTAAACTCACTCTAGTACTTCGATTTCATGTTTGCATGTCAAATTAGGTCAGAAAAATCGATTCTTTGATTTTCAGTTATTTAGCCGGCATGTTGTTTGTTTCACGACCTTGCCGGGATTTCATATTTAGTAATCCGCCGGGATGCTCTTTGGTTGAATATCATGCCGGCGGTTTAGTTATTGTCTTCTGCTTTCAAAGGTCGGGATGTTATTCAACCTATAATCTTCCGGCGAAAATTTTATTTTTTTAAGCCGGGTTGGTTAAAAATTTTAAACTTGCCGGCGGGATTTCAGATTTTTAGCGTCTCCTGATGCCTTGAATGATAAATGTCGGAATGGTATCTAAATAATACAACGCCGGCGTTATGTTAGCTTGTGTTGTTTTTATTATATACGTCGCCGCGTTTGTAGTTGAAAACCCAGCCATAGTTGTTAAAAGCCGAGGTTATTGGAATAAAACCCTCCCGACCCTTGTTTAGCCGGCTTGATGTTTAGATATCGACCCCTTCCGACCTTAGTCCGCCGGAATGGTTATATATGTTGAGCCTTCGACTTATAGTTTTTTTCTTAATTGTTCTTGTTCAGGTTGCAAAAGGCAAACAAGAAAGCTCTGAAAGCTCTTAGTCCTCCTTCAAAACCTCCTCGTGTTGGTGACAAACTCTTGACTTCAAGACATCGAGGGGCATACGTTGTGGCGGGAACGACAAAGATCCGTGTGCCGAATGATGATTATCAACCACCATCAGAACCCAGTGATTCGACGAGACTCCAGATGAAGACCAATCAATTCCATCTGGTAGAAGAGGTGAGGATGATGATGTTGATGAAAGAACTCCGGCTGCTGGAGGAGGGAACAATGATGATGATGATGATGGTGATCAAGACATGCCTAATGTTGGAGGAGGTAATGATGATGATGATGATGGTAATGGAGATAAAGGTAAGGGTAGAGAAGATGAAATTGTTGAAGAGGCAGTGGAAGAAGAAAAAAGAAGAAGAAGAAGAAGTTGGGGAACAAACCCAAGCTGCAAGTACTAGTGCAAGGGAAGAAGAAAAGGGTTATCACTAAACCAGCTAATTCCCACATGCCTTCCTCTGAATTGAAGATTAAATTGAAACCAAACGAGCTTCCCCGGGGGACCCCAGAAGATGGTGGACGTGTTCTTTTTGGATACAAAGACTCGTGGGCATGTGAAATCCAAAATACTATCGTAAGTAATCTCAATCCGTCTTTGTTTTTCATTCAAGTGTGTAACTATCTTAAATTTGTGTCAAGTATTTGTATTTCTTTTCATTTTGTGTTTTTGGTATTTAGGATCACAAGCATGCTATCCGTCTCATGAGGCGCCAAGCTTCATGTTCAGTGACTAAGACTTGGGATCTTGAGGATGAATGTGAGGAGGTGAAAGTGATTGTCAAGAACTCCGGGTTGTTGCCTGCGGTGGAGAGTTCGAATGTTGAGTATGATAGAGTTACCGTTCTGCATTACGTGAGAGGTTCTACGGAGAGACCGATACAATGTTATTCCCATTCGGTGAGATGGCGATAACTCCCCGATGATGCTCATCAAATTTTAGGCCTCGAGGTTGAGGGAAAAGCCGTCAGTGAGGGCTTCGATAGTAACATTTCTTGGGAGGATATCTTCAAATTGACCAACACTTTGTTCGGTTGGGATCAGATTAAGACTGAGTCTATGCTTGCGATGAAGGATGGTAATCTAAGCAAGAAGTTTAATCAAGAAGCCGAGGATACATTGTCCGGGACCAAGAAAATCTTTGATGTGGAAGGAATGGTGAACCCCGTGCGAATCAATGCTACCGCGTCGGGTTATTTGCTTTACGTCTGGGGCGGATGTATCTTCCCGACGATTACGGAAGCTTGGTCGGCGCCGATTATTTGCAACTATTGGATCCCTTAGATAAGATGCATGAGTATTCTTGGGGATGGGTACTGCGGTGGTCGCCTTCTTGAACAATGAGTTGACAAAGGCTTCAAGGGCACTCATGCGCAAGTTAACGGAAACATATGTCTCTTGAGGTAATTGTATTGTCTAAATCATTTATATTTGCCAAATGCTTGTAATGTTTGATTCTTACTAAACTTTGTGTTTGCATAGGTTTGGATATATGAGCACTTCCTACTTTGGTGAAAACCAACTCCCACGTCAAAGTGAATGAAAAGCTTGCGATTGATAAGCCAAGAGCGCAAAGATACGAGTTTTAAGGGTGCTCGGGAAAGGATATGCCGTATTTGCTTATTAACGTGCGAATCGCCTTGGACAAATTGATCATGGATGAGGTAATATTTGATCCTTACCGAGATGCTAGAAATCAAGGTTTAATCCAAAGGAGAGATGATGTTGCATTATACTACGGACCTTATTTGTTCTCCCATGGATTTTCAATGTACGATCCGTGACGGGTAATGCGACAATTGGGTTACGTCGAAGAACCCCATTTCGATCTTGAGCCTTTCTTTAAAGTGTTAGGAGTGACTGCAGCACATCCCAAAAACTATTAACGCCGCTTACGCTCCACCCCCAACTCTAGGACATTGGAACGAAAGACTTGACCAAGTAAAGTCGTACGAGTCTTTTGGACGAGGTGACCGAAGGTCATGAAGCTCAGGAGAAATACATGTCGTGGTACTTGGGTTGGGCTCGTCCACTGTGATTAGGAAATGACTGAGTGAACAATTGGCTCGTAAGAGGAAGATGGCATCGAATGACTCAACAACAGCTTCTAACTTCCTTGTAAGTATTTTGGAGTAGCTCTTCTTGTTTTAAGATTACATTATCGAATAATTCTATTAATTGTTTGTTGTTTAACCGAAAATAGAAGGGGCATTTGAAGACCTTTGTGAAGTTGTTGTGTTGCGCGAGAGAAAGAGGAGAGCCTTTGTCGATTGAAGAGCAAACCAAGTACATTCACTATGCTAGCAATATTGACAATGAGGATGCCCATGAAATGTTCAAGCAAGCCGAGGTCAAGTAAGAAGGGGAAGAAAAAGCCAGAGAGGAAGCACAAGCCAAGATGAATCCGACAAAAAGAGGGCTCAGTGGTCGTGGTGGTGAAGGTAGTAGTAGTGCTGGTGTTCCTAAACGGGCCGAGGTCGTGGTCGTGGTCGTGCTCGTGGTGAATGAACGCAGTCTCTAGTTTATTTCTTTATGTTGGGTTGGACAAATGTAAAGGTTAATGGTTGGACAAATGGTTTTTTAAGGTTTATGGGACATGTTTTCTTATTTTGGACAACAAGTGTTTGATTTCTAATTGTTGAATGAAAGTTTTATATAGCTACTTAAAGTTTCAAGACAAATAGCCGGCAAGGTTCTTTTAATTCACCATGCCGACAATACCGGGGCTAAAGGTTTTTAAGTGTCGGCCGGCCTGTCAATGAAAATGCTTGCATACCAGGGTCGGCAAGTGAGTCGATCATTACCAAGCCGGCGAATATACGGCAGCGTGTATTATGTTTTGAATACGCCGACATTTTGTTACGAAAATACCTTCTCCCGATGCCAAAACCATCATAACTTAGGCTTGGTTTTTTTAAATTTATACCCTTCCGACCATATCATAGTCAGCGGTAAAATTTCAAAATATATTCACGGCGTATTGACGGAAGAAAATGATTTACCCGATGCCAAAACCATCATAACGCCGGCATGGTTTTAAATTTATACCATTCTGACCGTGTCATAGCAAGCATCTTGAGAAAAATAATCTCACCGGCGAATTCAAAATTCAAATTTTTGGCAAGTACAATTTCATTGATTGACTTGTACTTGGGCACTATAACGGCCAAATTTGGGTACAATCCTATAAATACACTACTTCTCTCTACAAAACAACATACAAATAGTTTCATATACTATCCAAAGCTCATATCATCATACAATCCATCAAACTCACCCAATAGCTAAATAAAAATGGCATCATTTGATTCAAACGAGGATTTGGCAATCACCAAAGCATGGTACGCGAAACTCGACTTAGACGTCAATCCTCCGAAAGGGAGGATTCCACGACCTTTTGGGCTAGGGTACACAACAAATTTTGCGGCGAGTTTGGTAATCCTAATGGAAGAAGTATTCAACAAGTCCACGAAAGGCACCTAGTCATCGAAAACGCGATACTTGCTTTTTGGCTCTCAACCTCGGATTTTTAACACTCGCCCCTTCACCTTGTCCATTGCACAATTTGTAAGCAATTTTGTGGTTTTTTTTTACATAACCCATGTTGTTTATCTTCCAATGAAACACCACTAACATATGTAAGTTTGTTTTTGTGTTTTTGTAGCATGAAGTCGTGAAAGCGCTACTTGGAAGAAAAGGGGGAAGCATTCGCGTTCGATGCAAGCTATCACTTCTTGGCGCAAAGAATCGGAGGATAACCCGGAGTACTTGGATGCCGATATCGTCTTCGGATGAGGAAGATTGATGGCTTTAGAAGTTTTTGTATAGGTTGTGTGGGTAGACCTCTATGTAAACCCTCCGTTTCAATCAATGTAGTAACCAAAATTGCATGAATAAAGTGAATTAGATCTTCCGATATTCTATTTTATGTTTGGTATATGTAAATGTCGGCATGGTTATAAATCCTTAACATCGGGCTACACATACGCTCGGGCATTGTCATTATAAAGTCGGCATAATCTTCATTCAAAGACCCTTCCGGCCACAAAACGGTCGGCGTTTTATTCATCCAAGGACCATGCCGGCTAGAATTGGTCGGCATTTTATTCAAACAAATACCATGCAGAGGCTATATTATAGCGGCACTTTATTCAAACTGGACCTCGCTGACCTTTCATATTTTCAAAACAAAATTTTTGGATCGAAATCGAACTCATAAGACGGATCAAAAGGTTAATCTACTGAATTCATAATTTGAAAATTTTAATCTAAACTCAATTAATTAACCTAATTAGAATTTTAATATTAATTAACCAAGGGCATATTAGCCATTTAGAAAAAATAAGGTTAAGGGATGGCTTGGTTTTACTTCATAATGACCAGATTTTGTCTTATTGGGTATACCCCAATTAGTTTGAGTATACCCCAATCTCGCCAGGCTTATTATTGAGTTATTATCTTGTTTCATTGATTTATCGTTTTCCTGTGATTGTCTAACTCTTGGATGAGAGTTTTCTGTCACTATTTGGGAGTGGATTCTCCTTGTTACTGTTTTGTTTTTCGGTTGCTTCCGCTGTGCCATATCAGTCACCAACAAGTCCCTGCGCATTCAAATGCACAGCCTCTAAGGCTGTACTTTATTAATTCTGTCTCAGTGCTTGCAGCCACCTCGACAACTCGCGAACACGATCCTCTTGTATCGCTTTTAATACCGGTACCATAAATCTCTGCGAGTTAGTGACTCCAATACATAACCAACCAAGATCATGAGGCATCAAAATATGTCAAATAAATGCCCTAGCAAAAGATGGTTGAAAACAAAACAATAAATATTATTACCTGATCGAAACTCCTTCATCGTCAAGTGATGGGTGTAAATACTCGCCGGAATTACACCATATATTGTGGATGAAGCCGGATGGGTCATCAGACGTTTATAAACCTAGTGCCAGCAGGATAAAACTAAGATTAAACTATTCAATGACATACCTCTTTTACCATCGGAACCTCATTAATGCGCAAATTCTTGGCAGCAGAAGCAAACATCCTGCATAAAATCCTAAACCTAGTTGCCATATTCTGAACACGAATATTGTTTTAGAGGAATATTGATTGATCTAGCTAGCTATGAACTCTCAACAACAGCAACAACAACAACAATGAGCAAAAGAAGAGAAGAATTTCTATGAACTTGAATCCAATTCTTCTTATATTCATAAGAGCGAGGGTTGTCCTTAAACTTGGTGGAAACCTAGACCTTCCAAAACTCAGATTTGCTATATTACAGATCTTCATCTCCTGTTTTGAAAAGGGACATTGGCCCGTATTCTTTCCTTAATTGATAAAGCAATTTATACAGTAAATCGCGTGAGTAACACAAATTCTGAAACCGACTAAAAATACATTGTTTACAATCTCCTATGTCGGACTGTTGTTCTCTTGTTACTGAATCTGTCTATAATCAAATTGTTTAAGGAAACAAGAAAACCCTCCATTGTAAGGATAATCCTCCTATGAACTTCCATTTTAGTCACCCATTTTCTTCTTTCAGTTTCAGCATTACTTGATTAATTGGTTTGATAATAAACAACTAATCAATCAAAGGGGCAGAATTATTCACTTGGAGGCTGTGGCTTTAAAAGCTTCTTCGACAATTGCTGAGGTTCTTCTATGAATAATAAAATAGAAGACTAGAGGACCAACTGGCCCGCAAGCCGAAAATGCTTGATATCCAGTTAGATCTACAGCAACGAAGGTAAGAGGTAGAAGTTTCGATATTACAGCACCAAAGACATGAGATCCTTTTCACAATCATCAAAACAAACATCAACAAAGATCAGTGAAGAGTGCATTTGAGTATTGCCCAAGAAGAGGATGTTCCCATAAAGATGGGGATTCCACAAACATAGATATCACTCTTTCAAGTCATAGAAATCGCCATAATTTATTCACCTCATGTTTGTCCATCATAAAGTCGACAAGGAGAACCTCTTTATCATTCTAGTCGATAAAAGATTGGGTATTGTCTCGATATAAATCAGGAAGAGTAGCACTAGAAGAGAACCTTAAGCACCCCCTTCTCTCGGTGTATCCAAACAAAGGTGGCAAAATGGATAATTGTTGCAAACTTACGAGCATTGCCTATAATAGAAGCAAGAGCCAAACCCTAACAAATCAATATAGTTGGAGGAACACACATTAATAAAGAAACAAATAAATGCTATATGTGTGTTATTTCGGAGTTCTCCTGAATTCTAGACGTTCCATTCTGACTGGGTATGAACTGATCTTTCTGAGTTCTTATAAGATCAGAACCAACAGAGTGGAGACCAGCGAGGGTTGATATGTTTTGAGGTTCATTTATCCATTGCCTGTTTAATACAGGAAATTGTGATATAAAATGTTTAATTTTACCACAGAATTAAGACCAGGGTAAAATCATAATACAACTTAATATTATCGATAACTTGATCTCTGGAGAATTCTATTATGGATAGTGATCTTTCTTTTCAAGTATTATAATGCGATGATAATTTTTCTATTGTAAATCAAATTTTAACAGCTTCTCATATAGCTTAGGACCTTCAAATCTTTACTTCTTTCCTCCCTCGTAAGTAGTTTTCTGAATGGCACGTGATGGTCTATGACTTCTTTTCTTTCCTCCTCCCTCATATGGCTTAGGACCTTGCGCGCTTCTTTCCATTAGGCAATTTTTAAGCCCGTTTGAGTTTCTCTACTTTGCTAACCAAGTTTGTTCGGTGGATTTGCAGGGTTATGGCAGCCGTCATCTTATTATTCATTTATTTTTCGTTTATGTTACGTTCTCAACCTCTATTGTGGTAGTTTTCGCTACTCTCTATTTTGACACTATCATATTCGCTTTTTAATTTCATGGTACGTCTGCTGGAAAAAAATTTAGCCCCCAAACATATTCGCCGATATCTTTTCTTATGTACTAAAGGCCTCCAACAGTGTTTTTTGGATGTACATGATCGTTATGGACGTTATGGTTAATATGTGGAGGTGCTTCAACCTTTTATACGTAAACACGACTTTGGCTTCTTATTTCTAGGGTTCAGTTTCGTGACAGTGTGATGCTCTCTTCAACCATGGAAGATCATTCTAGATCCAAAAGAAGCGTAATCGCGGATAGTTCTATCAAAGCAATGGAGTAATCATAAACTCGGATATTACAGAAAACATACTTTCTCGTATACCTGTCGAGTTCGTCTCACGAAGCAGAGCAGTATGCAAATTATGGAGAAATCACTTGAAAAAACCAAAGACGGGTTTGCTTTTCACAGGTCAGAATTTCCAATTGTGTTATGGCGAAGAAGAAGAGTTAAATGTTGAACAGCTTTCTTTAAAGTCCCTTACAAAGATTAATCACGGTTTAGGTCAAGACGAGAGTATACCTGTTATATATGGTTCGTGCAATGGCTTAGTTTGTTTTCCATATAGTTATGAAAACAAGGATATCGTGTTTATATTTGCAACCCCGTGACAGGAGAATACATTTATCTTCCAAAGATGGATACAGACGGAATAAAATTCGCTACGGTGTTCAGTGGATTTGGTTATTCAACATCCACTAACGAGTATAAGGTTTTTCAAGTATACTACGACCTTCGCTTCGGATTTATGCGGGGAAGGGTTCAGGTTTATACCCTTGGTGATGGCAATGGATGGAGAAACAAAGGAGAAATCCCTTACGTTATTAAGGACAGGGCTGTTTTTGCAAACAACTCACTTTATTGGTTAGATCAGAGTACAAATTTGCAATTCAATAACATCATAGCCTTTGACTTAGCAGACGAGACGTTCAATGTCCTCCCACTGACATTGTTCCGGGGATATAAATATCCTCCGAAAAGTGTTAATCTTTTGTCGTTAAGAGGGAGATTAGGTGTTTATAATGTCAGTACTGCTGAAAGGTTAGATGCTGTGATGCAAGAGCATTGTGTGGATATATGGATACTGAAGAAAGAAAAAAAGGAAGAAGAGTAGGGGCCCTCTTGGGTACTCCCCCGTGGACGAGAACGATGACTCGAACCCTTGGGTTTGGATCCGAGAGTTCAGTATAAAGTATGGATGCTGTCTTGGTGATCCTGTTGAATATGTACCATTTGCCATAACACCAAGCAATCAAATTTTGTTGTGGCAGACTGTTGGCTTCTATAGGTGTCTACTCTATTATGACCCTAAGACTCTTGCTCTAAAGGATCTGTGGGATGAGTTTGTGTGTCGTGCTCAAGCTATTCCTCACATGAATACCTTTGTTTCATTGGAAGATCTTGGAGAGAAGTCCGCGAGGTACATTCCAGATGATCGCAACGTGTAGGTTTGAACCCTCCGAGATTCAGGTCAGAATTTACTTTTTCTTTTCTACTTCTTATGCTATAGTCGAAGTTTCTGGATATTGATGTGAGCTACTTTGATCAGTTTAATTGAGTGTTTTTTTGGTTCATCTTTTCCATAATGAGGAAATACCAGAAATTATGACTGAAATGTGCATTTCTTCCAAAAGTGTGACTGATTTGAAAATTCTTCCAAAAGTGTGACTGACTTTACCTAATACCCAAAGTACCCTTTATAGCCCGATGTCTACACATCGATAGCTTGATGTCCACATATTCATAGCCGATGTCCACACATTATAGCCGATGTCCACATATTTATAGCCTGATGTCCACATATTTTATGAATAGTGTCCGATGTCTACACATCGAAACATGGATGTCTACATTTATCTAACATATGATTATGCCTAGATTCTGGATGTATACATATAATATCTACACATCGGACACTATTCATGGTGGGGTATAAGTGCCCGATGTGTACACATCCTGACCCAATGTGTGCACATCTTTACTCAATGTGTACACATCCTTACCCGATATGTACACATCTGAGGACAAAATCCGGTATTTCCGTAATAGACTAGGGCATACATGCCCGTTGACCGGTCATGGTCACACTTTTAGAAGAAATTTCAAATTGGTCATAGTTATGGAATAAACCCACTTTTCAGTCACATTTTTAGGTAAAATCCCTTCCATAATTTAGCAATGCAAAATGATAGTAATGTTCCTTGTGTATTTCTGTTATTATGTTGAATTCATGCAAGTTGAGGCAATATTCCCTTACAATGAATTTTCAGAAGAAACTTTAAACTCTAAATTAGGTACATAACCTTCATCCATTAACTGTTTTGTAAGGCCATCTAGAGTAAAGTATATATTTGTACAATTCGTGTGAGATTTATCAGCTGTGATAAAGTTGTGGAATTCACCACAAATATCTATCCAACTACAACTTTGGGAACTTAAACACGCCTCGTTCCTTCATTCTCTCTAGAAGCAGCTTTATAGATATCCAGGATGTTGAGGTTTCAGTTTCATTAGATGGTTTGCAACAATTTCACCTAGAGACACATTCCCATGGATTCTAAAACCCCCAATGCATCCCAGACACAGTCATCAGGTTTTACAGTCATGCTTTTAATAAGATCGTATGCGTTTTGAAGTCGACCTACTCGCGCTAAACTGTCAACCACACAAGTATAGTGCTCAACATCTGGAACAATTCTGTAGTCCATTATCATCAACTGCAAAAAATTTCATCAACCTAGCCTACATGGCTGCAAGCTGATAAAAGAGCAATGAAGGTTATCTCTGTATGGGCCTCCATCCACCCTCTTGCATCTCAGAAAAAAGAGAGATAGATTCAGTCAGACGAGCATGCAGACCATAAGTTTTGATTATTGTATTCCAAGAAACAACATCTTTACAGTCCATCCCGTCGAATATTTGCTTAGCTTCATCTATGCACCCACATTTCCCATGCATAGCCATAAGAGAATTTTGCACTGCGCAATAACCTTCAGAAAACCCACTTTTTAATGTGTAAGCATGTGTAGCAGTTCCTTGTTTATGAGCTGCTAACTCTCCACATCCGAAAACAAACAAACTTTAGGTAATCTTGCTTGCAGTTAAACTGAAATAATCTAATAACAAATTACTCGCAAAGAAACTCTGGGGGTTCGAAGTAAATCTAATGAGAATTTTTGAAGTTCATGTTGCAAGATTTTTATCGAAATTTATATTAGAAGATTCTTTTCCAGAAATTATTTAAGTTGTACACTTCAAATATTTTTCGTGTCCAACTCGAGGGGGTATTGGAATATATGTGTGATAGTGAATCAAGTTAGCTCACTTGCACTGAAGACGGTCAGAAGAAAAATTCATCAAAAATATTTGTGCAAGCTAGACCTAGTCAAGATAATTAAGTATGTTGTTATTATCTCTAGGGTTTATTGCTTCTTCTATTATTCCTATAAATAGGAATCTTCATGTAAATGTAAAAGTATCTCTCAGTATGTGCTGAAGATCACTTGACATCAGTGGATGTAGGCCATTAGTGCTGAACCACTTTAATCTTTGTATTCTCCATTAAACTCTGATCCTTAATCTTATTATAAATCTAATACAGGTACACAAAAATAGACTATGTTACTGTTGAAATAGTAGAAGTGAGCTATGATGCTAACAAAGCATTACAATGTGTGCAGATTTTCAAGACAAACAAACAAATCAGAATATTGTTCAATACTATTAAGAGTCTGCGAGAGAAAAGTTTAAAGGACACAGTATCAGAAGATACATTAACTAGAAAGAATGCTTTGGTTACTACCATATGCAAAATTAAGAAGAAGATACAAAAGTTGAATAATTTTCAGTTTCATTTTGTTAAAGCTAGCTAAGGAGTAATGTAGATAGTTATAACATTCCTCACAATTAGTTAGTGTGGTCTCTAACCATTCAGGTCAACTAGGGCAGATAAACAAAAATTTAACATGAATCATCTTTAACTCACTGGGAAGAAACATAGTGTCACAATAAATATGAAACAACAACAAACCAAGCATAAATAAACATAGTAGACCATCATCTTAGCCGTCTTCAAATAAACATTATACGTACGTGTGACAGACAATAATCATGAGATACCTGAAAATGTTCTTATTCTAGCTTAACAAAGAGTGAATCCAAAATTCACCGATCTTCACTCTTGCGAAACCAACACAAACTAAAAATGTTCTTAGCTTAACTTTATACAGAGTAAACCAAAAATTCACCGATCAACACTTGACATGATCCTCATCTGAAACATCCTCCTACTGAGCTGCAAATCAAAATGCTGAGATCCCCATTCAGTGCATTCACCTACTCCTAGACAGGTTCAAACTGCATAAAATATAAAACCATAGAGAGAAAAAATTTCAGTCAATAAGAAGTAGAGGATAACAGCTGCAGAAGTATACAAACCAGAGGCAACGTCTTACTCAAAATATTATGTTTCTCCAGTGGAGGCACTCCAGCAGCATAATGGCACAAGGACATATTTGAACATCTTTTGTTTGAAAAGTCTCTGCAGCAGATTGTAAACCAAAAAAAGGCACATCAAACAAAATGCAGACTTGGCCAAGGAAGAACGAAGACTAGGCTAAGTATCCCAAGTTTGGAAAAACAAGAATTTTAGTTACAAACCAGAATTTTAGTGACATCCTGTGTCACACGTTTATCTTCGCACACACTAAATACTTTGGTCAGCTTAATTCGCCCGCCTTCAAAGAAGTTAAATAAGAGGCAATCAAAGACTTAGTTACGAGTGGAAGTAAACTGCCAATCACCATATATAACCTAGCGAGATTGGGGTATACCCAATTTTAAGTGGACTCTTTTTTAAGGGCAAAGAGGGAGGCCTAATGGGTAAAGTTACAATACTACCCTTTCCCATTATAATTCTAATTACTACCCTAAATCAGTTTTCATTCTCTTTATTTCATCTTCTACTCTTCTTATTCTCCTCCTCAAACACATTACCGGCTCCTCCACCCCCCACTACCGAAACTCGTCGATTAATTCGTCGTAATCGTCGATTCAAAAGTTTCGATTAATCTTCAAAAATGGATCCGCCACGACCTAGAGAAAGTTGTATGAAAGACGCTAATCGAAAACCCAATGAGTATAACCTGAATTGCAAGTTTGGTTCAAAAGAAAGTGAACAAAAAATGGTTGAAGAAGGAGAATTTGCAGTCACTGAAACACGAGAAATGGTGCGATTAAGAAAGTAAGGGCCTACTTAAACTCACTCCAGTACTTCAATTTCATGTTTGCATGTCAAATTAGTTTAGAAAAATCGAATTTTTGAATTTGTAGTTATTCGGCCGGCATGGTATAATGCTATCGATCATGCCGACATTTCATATTTAGGGTTGGTCGGCAAGCTATTAGGTTGAAGAACTTGTCGGCTACTTAGTATCTATAACTGCTACTTATAGGACCGGCAAGGTATTAGGTTGAAGCACTTGCCGACGTCTGTTGTTTTTTGTTAGCCGGGTCGGTTGTGAACTTTTACCTTGCCGTCTCTGTTCAATTTTTTTGTTGCGTCTCCTAATGCCTTTAAGTATGAAAGTGGAATGGTATTTTGTCAAAACCATTCCTTTGTAAAATGGTAGCCGACAATGTATGGGTAATATACCTTGCCGACCTGTAATGTGGAAAATCCTTGTGTCATATTTGTTATAAGTCGGCAGGTTATTTGAATGATACCACGCCGGCTATTGTTTAACCGGCATATATGTTTAAGTCGAACCTTCCGGCCGTTTTTCCGCTGGGTTGGTTGTATTTGACGACCCTGCCGACCTATATTTTTTTCTTCTTATTCGTTCTTGTTCAGGTTGTAAAAGGCAAAGAAGAAAGCAGCTCTGAAAGCTCTTAGCCCTCCTTCAAGACCTCCTCGTGTCGGTGAAAAACTCTTGACTTCAACACATCGAGGGGCATACGTTGTGCCGGGAACGCTCAAGATCCGTGTCTTGAATGATTCCCGAACCACCATCGGAACCCGGTGATTAGGCACGACACCCGGATGAAGACCAATCAATTCCATCCTAGGTAGAAGAGGTGATGATGATAATGTTGATGAAAGAACTCCGGCTCCCGGAGGAGGTAACAATGATGATGATGATGGTGATCAGGACATGCCTAATGTTGGAGGAGGTAATGATGATGATGATGATGATGGTAATGGAGATAAAGATAAGGATATCGAAGATGAAATTGTTGAAGATGCGGTGGAACAAGAAGAATAAGAAGGAGGAGGAGATGGAGAAGGAGAACAAACTCTAGCTATTGTTCAACAAACCGAAGCTTCAACTTCAACTGAAACCGGAAAGAAAAAGAGGGTGATCACTAAGCCATCTAATTCCCACATGCCTGCCCCTCACTTGATGGTTACACTGAAAAATAATGAGTCTGCAAGGGGACCCCAAGAGATTGTGGAAATATTCTTTTTGGATACAAAGACTCATGGGCATGTACGATCCATAATACTATCGTAAGTAATCTCAATCCGTCTTTGTTTTTATTCAAGTGTGTATCTATCTTAAATTTGCGTCAAGTGTTTGTATTTCTTTTCATTTTGTTTTTTTGGTATTTAGGATCACAAGCATGCCGTCCGTCTCATGAGGCGCCAAGCTTCATGTTCATTGACTAAGACTTGGGATCTTAAGGATGAATTTGAGGAGGTGCAAGTGATTGTCAAGAACTCGGTTGTGGCCTGCGGTGGAGAGTTTGAATATTGAGCATGATAGAGTTACCGTGTCGCATGCTCGTGAGAGGTTCTACGAGAGACCGATACAATGTTATTCCCATTCGGTGAGATGGCGATAACTCCGATGATGCTCATCAAATTCTAGGCCTCGAGGTTGAGGGAAAGCGGTCGGTGAGGGCTTCGATGATAATTTTGATTTCAAGGATATTTACAAATTATTTTTTAAATTGTTCGGTTGGAATCAGATTGATACGGAGGCTATACTTGAGAAGAAGGATGGTCGTCTAAGAAAGAAGTTTAATCAAGAAGTTGAGGGACACATTATGTGAGACCAAGAAAATCTTTGATAAGGAAGGAAGGGTGAATGATTTAAGATTTTTTCTTATTTTTCGTAGTAGTAATTAAGATTCGTTCTCTCAGACTTGGGAAGATTAAATTTTAAGTTTTACACAAAAGCAAAAATAATAAACAAAAGCGAGAGTCACTAGGCCTAGGATTCCACCGAATTCATATCAATAGGTTCAATTTATTTATTCTCAACAATTAAAGCTCAATAAACAAAATAACACCGACTCTTATTTTTGCCAAAGTAGACTCTCAAAAGATTAATTGTATCCCTAAGCATAGATTATCTAAACAAAGCATAACCTATCTAATTGAATAACAATTAATTTAATCAAATCATAATTCTATTTTAATTAATGCAAAAGTCAAATAAAGAATTAATTAAAATTACCCATGTATGAAACTCGGCTTCCTCCGTTGACACAGTGTCGGGTTTTAGCTCCACATAGTGAAAACACGCTCAAAATATTTATTCATCGCTCAAAAGTGTTTACAAGAAGTGGAAAACTAATAAAGTAGTGAATTTGCAACGTAAATAGACGTTCTGAGACTCTGTTACAAAGCAGGTGTTTCAAATTTGAATAAAACGTTATGATTTAAAACAAACTGTTACAAAGGAACTATCGCATACACTGTTTATATACGACGGTCAAAGTGAGTCCGTTCATCGTGTTCTTGAGAACGACACTTCTGTCGTGTTGCTGCAACTCTTTCATCTTCCTGCCATCGAATCACTGGGGCAGTTGATCTGCCGGCACTTCTAACCGCTCCCCACTCTCTCTATCCCTTTATCCTTCTTCCACAATCCTTTTTATACTCAACGGGCCATTCAATCTCCGAGTAAATGAGAATATATTCTCATTATTGCTCCTGGATATTCACAAATGAATAATTTGCTTGTACGCTATTCCACGCGCAAGATGAAGTCGAGATATTCTCAACATTAGATTTCACGTTTTAGTTAGAGTAAAACTCTGTCATCCCCACGTCAAACTACCAAAAATATCTCGAGAAAAGCCGAGAATATCTTTTTTTTTTCTTCGCCAAAACTTCACGTGACATCCTTTTCTTCGATTCCAAGTCGCAACCAATCTTATCCAGCTATAATGAGACTCGTACAAGAACAAACCAAGGTTAAGTTGCACACGAACTCCTCCATTTCTCGATTTGAACTTTCCCAGCAGTGGGAATAAACCCGAGAATGATATTTTCTCCATATCCGTGATTCCAAACCATTATGATCGAAACAAAACACCTTACCAATCTGTTAAACTGATTAAAGTTATCCCTAACAGCCAGGACATTTAATCTCCTTTAAACACGATCAAAATTTCAACCCTAATTCGGTTCCTTTGAAACCAATTTTTCCCGCCAATTTCCTTTTCAATCATTGCTTCAAATCGCCATCCTAGACAATTTTAATCCAATCAAGCGATCATACCATCTGTTTAGGTTTAAGGAAGATGCCTATTCAATTTCAATAGCTTTAGTCTCACTCGAACACCTCCAAATCTCAAATCCTAATTCTGCACTTATTTTCCCGCCAAAATTTGAAATTCAAACGAAGAAGATGACTGCCCCTTATCCAATCCGGGAGTGCGAATAGCAATTAAGGTGCCCCTTAGTAATTGGGTGCCTCTTATCCAATATTGAGAGTCCGAATAACATGTGTCCTCCGGGGTACAAAAACCACTTTTCGAGCAACTTTCTCCATAAGAGGTTATTTGACAAAAACACCTACAAACAAGTTTATTAGTGATAAAATGAGGCTCAGCTAATGTATTTATGGGTGAAAATGCGTCGCACTTTCGTGCTCATCAAATTCCCCACACTTATATTTTGCTAGTCCTCGAGCAAAACAAAATCGACCGCTACACAAGTGGTCATAAATAAGAGACTTAGACCACACACATTGGTCATGACAAATGCCACGTACACAAGACACCCAATTTTTTTTTTTTTTAGACCCGCTACACAGCTGGTCATAATATATAAGGAAAAACAAAAGACCCGCTACACAGCTGGTCATAACCCACAAAACCATAATAATAATAATAATAATTTTTTTTTTTTTTTTTTTGAGACTCGCTCCACAGCTGGTCATATATATTTATTTATTTATTTTTTATTTTTTTGACCCGCTCAACAGCTGGTCATAACATGCAAGAAAAAGGAACAGACTCCGGCCACATGCCTGGTCATGATTTGCGAGAATTTCTGAAAAATAAAGTAAAAAGTTAATCACTCCCCCACACTTAAATATTACATTGTCCTCAATGTGATTGAGTCATCCAACGTAAAAATTAAGATGGGAAATTAAAAATAAAATAAACAAAAGTAAACAAACATAAATAAATAATTATACCTACTGGACTGTACAAAAACGGATCTCCAAAAATTAATAGCCTGAAAATTTGGTGATCGACCCAAAATACAATATTTACAAATGACAGCTTCACAATTATTTTATGAAAAAATGGGGACACTGAAACCGTCAGAAAACAAAATTTACCCCTAAACCAAGTTTTACTGCACATGGAAGTGCGTAAAGAACAAAGTATGGGGATTCTATTGAGATCGGGAAAATTTCAACCGGCTCATGCACGATATTAGAAACAGGCAAATCCTCCTGGTACTTAGATGCAAAGTAATCCA
The DNA here is from genome assembly GCA_023531295.1 of Papaver armeniacum. NCBI lineage: Eukaryota > Viridiplantae > Streptophyta > Magnoliopsida > Ranunculales > Papaveraceae > Papaver > Papaver armeniacum. The sequence goes on from JAJJWW010004828.1 coordinate 19,306, forward strand.
ACAACACTTTAGAAGCACACAATTCTAACCCTAAATTAGGCAACTTTTGGAAGTCTAGAGGTCTAGAAACAACCTCTAAGTCGGGTGAATGATCTTGTGAGGTAGATTCATCTATGGAATTAGCGAATCATGCACACAATCATCCACAGTGGTCATCTATATGTTCTGTTTGGAGCAGAGAGTCACTACTAGATTCATCATCATCAAGAAATAATCTTTCACATTCAAGAACTCTCAATCTTTGTTCCAAACTAGGCGGTGTGTTTGTAATACTTCTCATAAATAGTTTCATGTGATTCTTCACTTACCTCATGTGGAGCAGAAACTCCATACCATTGCCTATGCATATATTCACCAAGCGTCATCTCTGATGAAGTTGCCTGATAATTTGAATTTCTACGCATATATTCCACAAATAAGTCATTCAGTGTGTGACGTCTCCTAAGAAGTCATCATCCTCAAAAATTCCCCAAAAGAAATATAAAAAGAAACGCATAAAAAGGAAAAACAAAATACTGTACAAAATAAAAAAATAAACCTAAAAAATTAATCTAAAAACAAATCCGCGTCGCAACGGCGCCAAAATTTGATGGTATTTTTCAATGATGTTGTAGTAATAAAAGGGTTGTCGTTCACTCGGACTTGACGAGATTGATTTTAAGAATTAATAAAAGAAAATAAAAGAAAAATATATACAAAAATTGTCACAGGATGAAGAGTCACTAGGACGCAGGATTTCACTACTTTTCATATTCTTGTGGTTCAGTCATTAACTCGAGACAATATAAACAAAAGAAGTTGTGACTCTAATTCCTTGCCAAAAAATAGATTTCATAAAACATTATATGTAAGTCGTAAGCATGACGCATCAAAAGTAATTTAAACTAAGCATGCGACATCAGACAAAATAACAAATAATTAATAGAAATCATAAAACAATTAAATCTATGCAAAAAGTCATATAAAGAATTAATTCATTTACCACAATCATGAAAAGTTGCTTCCTCCGTTGTCCCAGTGATGGGTTCTAGCTCATCATGGTGTAAACTTGCTCAAAAATCATTATTAATGCTCAAAAATGGTTTAAAAATGATGAACAAGGGAGAAGAGATGAAAAGCCTGATTTGTAACAGTTTTAATTGTTACAAATGGACTGTTACAGAGAACGATACATGTAAAGTGTTGCTGTTGCGGAAATTTTAAGTCTGCCTTAGCACTGTTGAAGAACGACGGTTTTTGGCCGTCTCTTCGTGTTCTTCGTCTTCCACAGGAGCAGAAAAATATGCTCTGCAACTCGCGATTTCTCACCTCTGTGATGCTCTAAAATGCTCCCAAACTCTCTCTATCCCCTTTATCCTTCTTCCACAATCCTTTTTATACTCAACAGGCCATCCAATCTCCGAGTAAATGAGAATATATTCTCATTATTGCTCTCGGATATTCACAGCGAATAATTTCCTTGTACTGCTATTCCACGCGCAAGATGAAGTCGAGATATTCTCAGCATTAGATTTCACGTTTTAGTTAGAGTAAAACTCTGTCATCCCCACGTCAAACTACCAAAAATATCTCGGAGAAAAGCCGAGAATATCTTTTTTTTTCCTGTTTCGTCAAAACTTCACGTGACATCCTTTTTCTTCGATTCCAAGTCAAAGAACCAATCTTATCCATTCTATAACAGCACTGTACAAGTCCAAAACCAAGGTTAAGTTGCACACACGAACTCCTCCATTTCTCCTGATTGAACTTTCCTGAGCAGGAATAAACCGAGAATGATATTTTCTCCATATCCGTGATTCCAGCCAATTATGATCGAAACAAAACACCTTACCAATCCTGTTAAACTGATTAAAGTTATCCCTAACAGTTTCAGACATTTAATCTCCTTTAAACACGATCAAAATTTCAACCCTAATTCGGTTCCTTTGAAACCAATTTTTCCCGCCAATTTCCTTTTCAATCTGTTGCTTCAAATCGCCATCCTAGACAATTTTAATCCAATCAAGCGATCATACCAGTCCTGTTTAGGTTTAAGGAAGATGCCTATTCAATTTCAGCGCTTTAGTCTCACTCGAACACCTCCAAATCTCAAATCCTAATGCACTTATTTTCCCGCAAAAATTTGAAATTCAAACGAAGAAGATGACTGCCCCTTATCCAATCTGGGAGTGCGAATAGCAATTAAGGTGCCCCTTAGTAATTGGGTGCCCCTTATCCAATATTGAGAGTCCGAATAACATGTGTCCTCAAGGTACAAAACCACTTTTCGAGCAACTTTCTCCATAAGAGCTTATTTGACAAAAACACCTACAAACAAGTTTATTAGTGATAAAATGAGGCTCAGCTAATGTATTTATGGGTGAAAATGCGTCGCACTTTCGTGCTCATCAGTGAACCCGGTGCAAATCAATGCTACCGCGTCAGCTTATTTGCTATACATCCTGGGCAAATGTATCTTCCCCGACAGTTCCGGAAGCTTGGTCGATGCCGGTTATATGCAACTATTGGATCCCTTAGATAAGATACATGAGTATTCTTGGGGTACTGAGGTGGTCGCCTTCTTGAACAATGAGTTGACAAAGGGTTCTAAGGCACTTACTGCGCAAGTTAAGGAAACATATGTCTCTTCCAGGTAATTTTATTGTCTAAATCATTTATATTTGCAAAATTCTCGTAAGATAAGATTCTTACTAAACTTTTTTTTTTTATAGGTTTGGATATATTTGCACTTCCCTTCTTTGGTGAAAGCCAACTCCTACATCAAAGTGGATGCGAATGTTGCGGTTAATAAGCCAATAGTGCAAAGGTACAGTTTTAAGGGTACTCAGGATAAGGATATGCCACAAAATCTTATCAAACTCTGAATCGCCATCGACAAATTGACTGCGGAGGAGGTGATATTTGATCCGTATCGAGATGCTAGATTCAAGGTTTAATCCAAAGGAGAGATGAAGTTGCATTATACTATGAACCCTTGTTGTTGTGCTCCGGTGGATATTCAATGTACGATCCACATCGGGTAATGCGACAATTGGGTTACGTCCAAGAAGAGCCTCATTTCGATGAAGAAAAGCCGTTCTTTACTGTTAACAGTGCTGAATGCACCACGTCCCAATCTTATACTCCAGCACCAGTTCAAGAACATTGGGACAATATACGCGGCCGTAAAATCGATGTGAGTCTTTTGGACGAGGTGACCACCGGTCATGAAGTTAGTGAGAAATACATGACGTGGTACTTGGGTTGGGCTCGCCCCTCGTGATTAGGGAACCGATCAAGAATTGGCTCGTAAGAAGAAGATGGCATCGAAAGACCCAGCAACAAGTCTTAAGAGCATTGTAAGTATTTTAGACTTGCTCGCTCTTATTGTTTTAAGATTACATTATCGAATCATTCTATTAATTGTTTGTTGTTTAATTGAAAATAGAAGGAACATTTGAAGACCCTTGTGAAGGTGATGTGTTGCACGAGAGAAAGAGGAGAGACTTCAAATCAGCCGACGGATGATATGAAGAGTTAGCTATTCAATTGATGAGAAGATTTCTATTAATATGATGTACTCTAATTGGTCTGCTGTTAGCTCTGCTTAGTTTTCTCCGTTCAAATTTAATTGTTTTGTGTTATAAACGTGTAATTATGTTAAGAATATCTAGGACAAATCCCGTTTATTACTGGGATGCCCTTGTGTCTAGCCCTATAAATAGAGGCTCTAATGTATGTCTATTATACACATGAATAAGAAATTTCTCTCTCTTCTTCCCCTCTATATTGTGTCTCCTTCTCTATTTTCTCCTTTTACAAGACGTTATCATGTACGTTGCTCTACTATCTGATCCACGGGAACAGGGAAGATACACGACATCCATATGTGTTGGTTTGATTATTTTTTCTTCTTTAATTTATTAAAAGATTTCTGATATGGTTTTATCGGCTTTAATATAGGTAATGCTAAGTAATCTATTCGGAGTCTACCAACACGAGTTTATATCTCGGCAAAATCGTACCACAGTAACCTAACTGGTAGTCTATGGGAGGTGGAATGATAATACTTTTGTCTTATTCTTTTGCTAGTAATAATTTTTATTTTATATTCGTCAGTGACGTATTTATGTGATTATAAGTCTACATAGTTGACAGTGCTTTGTGAATAGATCTTAGGGCTTTTTACAGAAATAGGCCTGTTTATTTTATATTCTTACTTACCTCCACAACACCATTAACGAGTGCATAATAGACATGATCTATATTATTGGATTTGGTTGATCAATTTTGCAAAATAAAATTGATTTTCCTTTCTTCTCTAAATTTCTTTTTATTATAGAGAAAGAAAAAAGAAATCCATCGAAAGATGGTTTACAGTTTCTATTTCTTTAATGAAACTGTAATCACCAAAAAGTTGGTGACATCGAGATTTGATTTACCCTTGTGGAAACTAAATCACGTGCATGGTTCATAAACCTCCGGCCAATTCAGTTTGGTATCTTCGTCCGTTGAAGATCATGTGATTTTTATTTTCAGTTTTTATTTTTTTACATGAAACAATTCATCAACCTCAAAGAGTGGATGTTCTTTCTCTTCAAAATTCAATAACGAAAATGATTTCTTTATCTTTTTAAGAAGAAACATATAAGCCTAACTAGAATTGGTTTTTCCCTATCAATCCTAAAGGGATAAACTATCGTTGTTATAGTTTAAACTAATTGTAAATACCGGTGAATGAAAATTGCTATGCTCTCGAGGGATATTGAGCAATTTCAATTTTTTTTCGGTAATAATCTCCAAAGATCGAATTTTTTCCACTTGTAGTTGGAATATTCTAAGGACACTAAGGGTCAATAGGTGCGCACCCTACTTCTTAGCCTATATCATTAGTCCTTGTAGTGACTAAACTACTCTTTAAATAATTTCTTTTGATACAGAAAGTGTCTATAATGTCATTCTAAGATGAATGATTTTCTCGTTGTCCCTATAAGTCACGATTTTTATTTTTTTGAAGATTTATTTACATTTTGGTTGTAACCAATAAAATCCACAGAGGATGGTAACATTTGTATGTCAAGTAGACTACAAATTTTTTATTGAGTGACATAATTTATTGGATAATATTGTACGAATTTTTTCTTCTTATATGAGATAAAAAAAAGTTTTGACATAATCATGGGGAGACTACACACCACGAGAGGTGGGTGTTAATTAACTCAAAAGTTACATCATTTTCTCTCCCGTTATGATTAAATCAGAAAGGCTGCCATTGAATTAAAATTATCTCATTTAGCTTTTCCATAAGCTAATGTTGTTTGAAAAGGCATACCCAATCACTTCTAGCAAGAATGTAGCGTTTTGCAACATGCTACAGATAGTGCTCCAATAGAGTCTATCATAATATGATTCACATTCTCAAAATTAGTATCTCCTTATTTGAAGAGGTGGAGATTATTACGCCCGCGGGAACTGGTACCAGTAAATTTTTTGATTTTTTTCTTCAAAGTATGCATACACTGGAAATTATGTGAGATCGTGATAAGCAAATATGATTGTCGAATATTCATTATGGTAGCTACTGAAATAAGAAAAGATGGTGGTTGTTAAACCCTCTGCAGAGAAATATCGACATATGTGATTGGTTGGCATACAATCCAAGTTAGGTTGGATTAATTTCTCGATTGATGCAATTTTGGATCCAAACGTAACACCTTAAACATGGCAAGCCTATTAATTACAGGTTGGTGTAGTCATATTGCGTCTTCATATGAGAAATATTTTCGTTGTAAAAACGATTTGAGGGTTTTATTTTTCTCAAACCCTAGGATTGGTTTAATAAATTGTTCTCTTTATATGATTCATTTGGTGTGGTAGTCTTTAAATGACTCGTATGTATCCATAGAACATATTCGTATTTGTAATCCTTGTAGGATTCAAGTTATATTCTGGCATCCACCTGACTCGATTATGTCAGGTTGAACAATCCTTTATGTGTTTTTAGAAATTCGGTACAAAAGCAAGAATCCGGATTAATTAGTTGATGCTATCAACTTTATGGGTCCCTTGAGGAGTCCTTAAAAACACAAAAATCCACGCTTTAGCAGCATAATTTCTATTTTCTTTTCTTTCTTAAATCTGCAGTTGGAATTATGCTAGCTTAAACTCGTCTTTGAAATAGACTAGATTTATTATTTTGATGCTTTTCTTTTGTAAAACTCATATAGTTGGGTTAGCATCCATATTAACGTCAAAAGTTGTACTCTTTTCCCGTTATTTCAGGTTTTATCTCATGTGGTTTTCCTGACAAGGTTTTAACGAGGCAACATCTGGTTGACATTTACTTATTTATTTTGTATAAAATGTTGATATCTGTGCTCTTTTTCCTTCGTCCAAATTTTTTTCCCATTGGGTTTTATTGGCAAGGTTTTAGTGAGGAAATTTAATTCAACATGATGGTCATCCAAGGGGGAGTTGTGGTTGTTTAGTGGATGCCCACATTTGATTAACCCAAATCAACTTAACCATCTCCTAAGAATTTGGATTTCCTTCTCACAAATACGATTTTTGTTCACGTATGATAAGGTATTCATATCTTGGCACTTTGTTGAAGAAACTACATCAACTACTTTTGCAAATCATCTCCGAGAAGCTAGGAATCCAAGAAGCAAGTCCTCAATGTACTTAAAGAAGCGTGAAGACTCGAGAACACTACCATAGAAGACTAACACAAAAGAAGACTTCATCAACTTGGAAATTTCTCACGAAAGTATTGCTATATCCAGCATTCAAGAAATTTGTTTACCGAAATTAGCCCGACTCGTAGATTTGCAAGCCAAGATTTAACTGAAGTACTTATCAGGAGGAGTATTACATTAGAAGGTATTTTACTGGACTATATCACGTTGTACTCTTTTTCCTTCATCAAGGTTTTTCCCATTGGGTTTTCCTTGTCAAGGTTTTAATGAGGCAACATTTGCGTGTCCAAATCTTTTATAAGTTTTCTCAATTGTACTCTTTTCCCTCCGATCAAGTTTTGTCCTTTTGGAATTTCCTGACAAGGTTTTAACGAGGTAATTATCTTAGACACAATGTCATCAGGGGGAGTGTTATAAACGTGTAATTATGTTAAGAATATCTAGGGCAAATCTCGTTTATTACTGGGATGCCCTTGTGTCTAGCCCTATAAATAGAGGCTCTAATGTTTGTCTATTGGACTAATGAATAAAGAATCTCTCTCTGTTTCTTCCTCTACTTTGTGTCTTCTTCTCCTCTTCTTCTCCTCTTATTCTACATCACAAGATTTTGAAGCATATATCCGATTTATGTGCATTCGTGCGTCGAACTAGCACATATGATTGAGCTTCTAAAATGCTTTGGCTTTGAATAAAAGTTGGAAACTTGAAAGTTTAAAAATAGTATCAATGGGTTAATGATCAAATTGAAGTTAGAATGTCCTTGTAGACATGTTTGAGGAGTGCAAATGCCAAATACAACCAGCGCTGCAAATGCCAATTACAACCAGCGCACATGGATTCTTTAGGTGTTACAACACCTATTTGGGGAATGGTTTTTCTTTTCTTTTTAATTTACATTTGCACGAGATCAGACCTGTCCGCTGACATATTTGAAATCACTGAGCCTACCCGCGAGGAACCCAACCTAAGGAGAAAAACAATAGTTTGATAGCAAGCAATACGAATATGATGCCGCCAGCGCCACCATAGTTAGATAGCAAGCAATATGAATATGATGCCGCCGGCGGCACTGGCAGTTTGAGTCATTAACTCATTCACTGTTGTCAGGTTAGAATTTGCAGCCATGTTGTCCTGTTCAGGTCTAAAGGAGGCACTATGCCATTTTCATTCTGATTTCATTAGAGAATGCTATGGCTTCTTCCTTCTATCAACTCCAACCACTTTCATCAGGGAATGACATAGCCATGAAAGCTGCAAGTTTGGATGCACAGCCAATGTTTGGAAAACGGATTTGGACACAGACTCGATGCATAAATTCAAATTGTATTGGTTCGCAAATGATATAAGGCTTGAATCCAAAGCAAAGTCATCTGAATGACAATTACTTTTGCACAGAGAACTCAAAAAAATGATAGAATGCAGCAGCACTGTATGGAAATGGATCCAGCAAAACTAATTTAACCAAGTAAACTAAAGCATCATCAAGATATGAGAAGAGCCATATAATTCGGTGGTTTTACATCTTGCAGCACTAGACTGATAACCCAAGCTGTTTTTATTTGTATACTTCTTTCCAGATATGAGAAGAGCCACTTACCAGGTCATATATCTCCTTGTGATAACTTGTCAGCGGTGGCCAATGCAAGTCTTCTTGTGTTTTAACTGGAATCTGGATGCCGAATCACGACTATGTCTTGCATGTTGCTGCTGCTTGCCATCTTTCTCTACCTCGTTTTGCTTGAACACAAGAAGCAATATTTCTTTGCTGCTCTTTGTCTTAGCTTTCTTTAACACTGTTTTCCAATACCGACAGGAAATAGAATTGTTCGTTCACCTGGGAGGAGAATAGGCCTTCACTTGCGAACTTGCCTCGTCATGATGGATCTGGTTTTTTGTCCATGGCTAATGATGGTGGATCCAGGATCCTGATAAAAATGGTTGGGTGCACACCATCTTGATGGGTGAGTTCTAATTTCGACGTTCAACTTTGTCACCACATGATAGGCCGCCTATACAACTATCTATTTTCTATACATGATTGGTTATAATGATTTATACTTGCAAAAGACACTTGATAGATGAAACATTTGACCAGATTACCTACACTGATTAATATTCGTTCATATTCCCAACAAAAAAAAAAAAAAAAAACATATGGAAAAAAAACTAGAAACAAAATGGAGATGCAGGGTATCGAACCCTGTACCTCTCGCATGCAAAGCGAGCGCTCTACCATTTGAGCTACATCCCCATGTTGATGCCTTGCACGTTTTTTCATTTTTGTAGGCGATTTAAAACCGTACAGTTTAAGCAATGGGCATATATACTGTTACATACAGCAATAGCAGCTGGTACGTCGAGTTGTGTACAATCAAGCACACACGTTAAAATTCTCCCACTCCACTACAGTGTAGTTCTATGATGAAAGTACCTAGTGGGGCGGTGAGTTAGGATATATAGTGCATGTCAAAATCTAAGGAGGGAAACGATCGAGTCCATGCAACATAGATATCACACGCTTAATATAATCGGTTTCATACGTTCCAGCACCTTCTTCTTCTTTCAATCGACATAGATCTATCCTAAGTGGGAGCTAAAAGATAAATCATTACCCACTACAATTTTGGGTGCAAGCATGAGTCACAACTAACAATAACACGACTATAAATAGATCAGTAGATCATAAGCATAATATTAGACATTCATCCCTTAGCCTGATCACTCAATCATCCATTCTAACTAACATTTGTTTTGTTTTCGAATTTGAAAACCTTAGTCTCCATATACAATTCAATTTCTACACTCTTTTATTAGCAACTGAAAACTTGTATCACTAATAAATTTTAAACATTATGGCTTCATTCGCTTCATCTTCAGGTTTTGTTCTTAGCTTGTTCCTGATAACTAGTTTCGCTATTATTGCCCAAAGCCGAATAGCCAGGAAAGACTTGGGTTTGGACTTCGGAGGCCGAGGTGATGCAGGAGGCAATGTAGGAGCTGGAATAGGTTCAGGAATAGGCTTGGGTGGAGGTGGTTCTACATCTGGTCAAGGCGGGGGTAATATAGGAGGTAAAGTCGGAGGTGATGTAGGAGCTGGAGTTGGTACAGACATAGGCTTAGGTGGAGGTGGTTCCGCATCCGGCTCAGGTTCTGCTTCTGGTTCCGCTGGTGCAGATGGACAAGGTGGAGCTGACGTAGGGGGTGAAGTCGGAGGTGATGTAGGAGCTGGAGTTGGTACAGACATAGGCTTAGGTGGAGGTGGTTCCGCATCCGGCTCAGGTTCGCTCCCAGTTTCGCTGGTGCAGGTGGACAAGGCGGAGCGACGTAGGGGTGATGTCGGAGGTGATGTGGGAGTTGGAGTTGGTACAGACATAGGCTTAGGTGGAGGTGGTTCCGCATCCGGCTCGGGCCCCGCTCCGGTTCCGCGGGTGCAGGTGGACAAGGCGGAGCTGATGTAGGAGGTGAAGTCGGAGGTGATGTAGGAGCTGGAGTTGGTACCGACATAGGCTTAGGTGGAGGTGGTTCCGCATCCGGCTCGGGTTCTCACTCCTGGTTACCGGGTGCAGGTGGACAAGGTGGAGCGATGTAGGGGGTGAAGTCGGAGGTGATGTAGGAGCCGGAGTTGGCATGGACATAGGCTTAGGTGGAGGTGGTTCCGCATCCGGCTCGAGGTTGCTTCAGTTCCCGTGGTGCAGGTGGACAAGGTGGAGGCGACGTAGGGGGTGAAGTCGGAGGTGATGTAGGAGCTGGAGTTGGTGTGGACATATAGGCTTAGGTGGAGGTGGTTCCGCATCCGGCTCGGGTTCCCGTTCCGTTTCCGTGGTGCAGGTGGACAAGGCGGAGCTGACGTAGGGGGTGAAGTCGGAGGTGATGTAGGAGCTGGAGTTGGTACAGACATAGGCTTAGGTGGAGGTGGTTCCGCATCCGGCTCAGGTTCTGCTTCTGGTTCCGCTGGTGCAGGTGGACAAGGCGGAGCTGATGTAGGAGCTGGAGTAGGTGCTGGTATAGGCAAGTAAATGACTAGCTCGAAACAACAGTTAAATGTTATGATTGCTGTCCCTAAATTAATCTCCAAGGAGACTAGATATAATCAGCTCTGTGTATAGTTCATCTAAATAAAGAATGAGTGAATTCTAATGCAACTTGCACTATATATCATGGTTTAACAACTTTGTAATCGATTTTGTGAAATCTGTTACACTTAATGGGCACAGTTAGTATATCTTTCTAAAATTCTCTTGATCTTTTAGGATTTGCTCATCATTTGCTAACAAAGAAACACCAATCCATGATAATAATGCATATCCAATCCACCATTTAATTTACAAATCCAAAATAATGTGTTCGAACCTCATGAAAAACCAATTTTATATGCTATAACAGTAATTCAGTAAAGACTTACTGGATTATTTTCCCATGTTCATATTTACTTCAAAAGTGACTCACATTTTTTTTTGATGGCAATGAAAATTTTATTAACTACGAAACCATTTCCAAGTCCGACAAAAGATACTTCTCAATAATCCTAGGTGGCTCAGTATTCCATACTCTAGTAATACCATTATGCCTGCAAAACTTAGCTAGTTTATCCGCAGGTTTATTGCAAACTCTAGACACAAACTTACAATCCCATTGTGGAATGTTTTTTAGACTATCAATGGCATCCAACAGAATGTCTTCAATCTCCCAAGCAACAGCTGGTGTAGAGTTATTGGTATAACTAGCGATCCCTTGCAAATCTGTTTGGAAAGCAATGTGCGTATATCTTTGCTCAATGCCCCATCTAATTGCTTCAAGAAAAGCCAGGCATTCTGCTTTTTCCGAGCTTCTTATTCCTGCATAGCATTTGGATTTGCATCCTCTCCATTTCCCTGCAAAATCACGCACAATAATAGCAATTCCAGTCAGTCCTGTATTAGCATCATACGAAGCATCACAATTAAAAGCATAAAATGGATTAGTAGGAGGTTTCCATTTTGGTAACACCTTCTAGCCTGACAGAGCTTATATTAGCGATTCTCGAGGCACTATAGTAAAGTTTCTCAATATAACTAGCAAAGGATATAGCCTTTTTAGCAACAACTATCGGATCATTTGCTTTTTTTCGAAATTACACTTCACATCTCTCATTACAGATTGACCAGGAGACGATCATTGCAGTGTTCAACACTACATTATGGTTCGACTGATGTTGGGGTTGTATCATCCAGCTTTCGAACACGGCCGTAATACTGTTCAGATTCCCTGTTAAGATACCAGCACCACTAGGAATCTGTATCCAAACTGCTGTAGATAAAGGGCAATTAAATAGAATGTGCATGAGTGATTCATCGAACTGATTGCACAAGGGGCATATGCAGTTTGTATATCTGCAATTTCTTGCAAGCCTGACTTTGGTTGGCAAGGAGTCTGTGAGGCATTTCCACCAGAAATGCTTTACTCTAGGCCATGTCTGTATACTCCAGAACTTCTTCCAGGTAATGGTAGAGTTTTGTATTGTGGAAGACGTTTGTATATTACCCAGACTTAGCTCGTGCAACTTGTTGTATGTTGATTATAGAGTGAAGATCCCATTATGTGTCAGATTCCAGATTAGTTTTTCTTCAGCTGTAGCTGATATTCTCGTATTCAGGATCAACTCAACAACATTCTCATCAAACAGGTGATGAAGAAGATCAATATTCCATTGACTGCTTTCTTGTAAGAAGATATCTTTAAACCATATATACTGTTCACTATCTGCCACTCCCTGCTTTGGTATTGGCGGTGTATCCATACCGTAAAATCCAAACATCAAGCCAAATCTTAATCTTATTACCCTTCCTAGTCTCCATTTGCAAGTCTTTGCTTTATAAAAGTAAGTCATTTCTGAATGCCCTTCCAATCCCATGAACAGTTATTTTTAATGTTTGCATGAAGAAAGCTTGTGCCTGGGAAATACTTTGATTGTATAGCCTTGACCCATTGTTCCTCCGAGTTTATACAAATTCTCCAAGCCGCTCTTACAATAAGAGCCTGATTAAGGATTCTCAAATCCCTAAAACCTTGTCCACCTAATTTTTTATGCAAACTTAAGGACTTCCAAGAGTCGATACATGTACCTCTTTTATCTTGAAAACCCCACCAGAAGTTACGCTGTAGAGTTTCAATTTGCTTTATGATATCCACTGGAACTTGTAAACAACCCATAGTGTATGAAGGAATCGTATTTGTAATAGTCTTAATCATCAGAGATTTATTACACTGCGATATTGTTTCTCCATTCCAGTTGGATAGTCGGCTCTGCACTCTTTCAACTAGTCCAGTAAAATAGTTAACTTTATTATTGCCAATGAGAAGAGGAATCCCCAAATACTTCTCATTTGAGTTCATAACAGGCACTTTCAGGCGGCGACTAAGTATTCTTCTAAATCTCTGTGGCACATGAGTACTGTAGTGTACACTTGATTTATTGAAGTTTACCATTTGGCCTGAGGCTGCTCCAAAGTCATGAATGATTTGATGGAGATTATTCATATTGTGTAGATCTGCATTAACAAACAATAAGCGATCGTCATAAAAATAAGTGTGGCGAAGGAGCACTTGGAGCAATTTTGATGCCGACAATATGAGTGTGTTGTTCAGCTGAGAGAAATTGGCGCGAAAAGGCTTCCATGGCAATAATGAAGAGATAGGGTGACATGGGATCTCCCTGCCTCACCCCTCTTGTTGGTCTGTATGCACTGCAAGGAACTCCATTTAGAAGAACTGAGATTTGAGTTGTGCTCACACACTGCATAATTAGATCACACCACTCAATGGAAAATCCCATCTTCTTCATGACATCTTTGAGAAATGACCATTCTAGCCTATCAAAGGCTTTCGACATATCTAGCTTAAGGGCAGTGCTTAGATAATTTTTTTATCCTTCATGGTATGTATAATTTCTTGTGCAAGATGGATATTAGCTAAAATCTTCCTACCTTGAAAGTATGCAACTTGTAGAGGAGAGATAATTTTCCCATTACTTTTTTCAATCTAGATGAGAGGATCTTTGAGATAATTTTATATGAGGTATTGCAAAGAGCAATTGGCCTCAAATCACTTGGAAATTGCTTGTTCTTTGTCTTTGGGATTAAAGAGACATTTGTAGCATTAATACTTTTGAGGATATCACCTGTGTGGAAGAATATTTTCACCATGTCTACAACATCAGCACCAACAATATCCCAATGATGTTGAAAGAATCCTGGAGGAAAGCCATCTGGTCCAGGGGCTTTCCATGGTTTCATAGCTTTTAGGGCTTTACGAATCTCAGCTTCATCTGGTGGCTTCATCAACTCTATGTTATCCGCAGAAGTAATGGAAGTAGGTATACATTGTAAGATATTATCATTTCTTGTTGGAGAAGAAGTAGTATGAAAATTGTTGTAATATTCAGTAAGTAGTTTTTCCAGGCTAGCTCTAGTGGTGCACCAGTCACCATTTTCATCCTTCAGTGCAGCAATATTATTTCTCACTCTTCTTTTATTTTCTTTTTCATGATGATATTTAGTATTCCTTCTAAGTAGAAATCATCTCGTGCTTTCTGGCCCCAAAAATCGCTTTGAATTTGATGCCAGTGTTCAATCTGATTCTCAACTTGAATTACTTGTTGTTGGGAGTTTTGATTCGGGGATTGTTGTTGAAGTGCTTCTAGTTCTTGATGGAGGAGATCTATATTGCTTTGTATGTTGCCAAATTTATCCTTATTCCATTTGGAGACGTATTTTCTTGTGATTACAAGTCTTTTAGATAACACCAGTAGGCATGTGAACTAGTCACCTATTGAGACCAAGCCGCAACAATTTCATTTTTGAGAGTATCATCCTTCTCAAGACTGGAAATACTTCAGGTTCCTCTTCTTATCAACATTCAAAGATGAAGTATCAAGCAAAATGGGGCAATGATCCGATCCCAAATTGTGGTAAAATGAAGGAGTTTAGAGTCTGGGAAATAAATGAACTAGTCATTGTTTACAATTGCTCTGTCAAGCCTTGACCTTATGATGCCTGTGCCATGAACATTACTAGACCAAGTAAAGGATCCGCCGAGTACCCCATATCTTCTAACCTTGACTTCATGTATAAGATTAACGAAGGGAGAGTCTCTAGAAGAAGAAACCAAATTATTTGAAGTATTATGAGCACTTGGAAATTTGAAGAGATGGAGCCATGAACATGTAATCTTTATTCATTGCTAAAGACCAAATTAAGATCCCCCATAACAACCCATGGCTGGGTGATTGTGTGACTTAAATCCTTAATATACTTCCATTGCTTTTCTTTGTGTCGAGGATAAGGAAAACCATAGAGACAGGTTAATAACCATTTTGGTCTGGAGGGATCATCCTGCACTATACAATTTATTATCCAAGATTCTGCATTCACAACAGTAAAATGAAATCCATCCTTCCACATAAGGATTAAACCACCAGCTAAGCCTCTAAACGGTATAAGTTTACAATTTGGAAAATTATACTGCCTAATGAATTTTTTCATTTTAATTTCTCCTATCTTGCTTCTGAGATGAAGATTATATCAGGGTCATATCTATAGATCATATCCTTAAGATGGTCTCTAGTTTTTTTTTTTTGCAAACCCCTGACAATTCCAAGCAAAAACCCTCATGAGTATGTTTGGTAACTTAGTAATGTAGCTATAAAGAAAAATATGATTATGCAAAATCAAAAGATTTAAATCCAAATGATGAAAAATAAATATAGAACGATAAAAAGTAAAGGGAGAATAATTAATTACCAGGATTGCATTGCCCTCAGATTCTCGCATGGTATTCTTCTTTGCACCAGTTATATGTGCCTCATTTTCATCCATCTCTATCACATCCATAGTTTCAGCATTAGAATTTTTAGAGGCTATGTCATTTTTAACCCCACCATGTTCAACAAGAATAGGACCGATTATAGACGGATTGGATCCATTGTCTTGGTCGGCCTGGTTTCTAGCTCTTTTAGCATTACGAGCTTCTATCATCTCAGCACTATCGTTCTCTACGTGAACATACTCCTCATCCAAAGCTTTGTCATCTTCAACGCCTTTTTCCTTAGCTCTGCAATATTCTTCATATTCTATCTCTATCATAGCTCGTGCTTTCAATTTTTCGCAATTTCCTCGCAGGTTTCCTCATCATGAATAATTTTGAAGCATTGATCACATAGACTATGTGGCTGCTTTAACCAGTGGTATCTTATCCATACAGGCTCTCCTTGGTTGGAGTTCCACCATTCACCTCTTTTTAGAGGATTGTGTAAGTCCACTTCTATCCGAGCAGTGATCATGTTTCCAGAGCGAGGTCTGCAATTTGGTGGATCAGTTGAAATATTTCTTCCCAGATCTTCAATGGCTTCATTGAAAACCGACACATGATGATGCTCAAGCAGTAATCCCTTAAACTGAACATTATATTCTTGTTTTGTGAATACATAATCTGCATACGATTTTCCCGTAGAATAAACTTGAAGGGCAAGCAAACACCGCTGGACATTCCATGGAGATTTTTTCATAACATCTTTCAAGTCCTTCTGTGAGTTAAACTTGAAAACAAATAAATATTTACCCACTGTTCTTGTTTCCCTTTTTTTGTAATTCTTCCAAAGTAGATTAATTTCATCCTTGATATCTGATGTTTCAATTTCATCCTCGTTCTCCTTCTTTGTAATTAGCTTTCCAATCATACTGTTGGACCAAGTATCAGCAGCGCTAGTCAAGTTCTTTGTTGAACCTATAGCCCCTCTACCACTCCTTAGCGTCGTATCCTTCATCTTCTCAGTGATGTTTGTAAGATTGCTCTAGCTGTTGTTGCTACAGGATTCCATTATTTCCACGCAAAATTTCTTTCTAGGGTTTAGGATGGTTCTAGATGTACGAGTGAATGGGGGTTTAGATTTGCTTTTATCTGTGGAAATAATTTTTGCGGATAAATAACATATATTGTGTTTCCTAGAAAAACTCCAAGAATATTTGAAGAACGGAAAGAAATATATTCTTTGTAAGGTCAGTTGCATGTGATCCGAGAAAAACTGAGATGACCTTATGACTCGGTAATCTTTAGGCGGAAAAAAGGAAAATCGAGCAATTTGAATTTTAGTCGTGGATCGGTTCAGATGGGTATAATGGCTTTTCATGGTTTCAAAAAATTGGAAGGGAAGACATAGTTGTGGTTTCTCAAACTGAGAGATATTCAGAACTGAAACTCACATTTTCCTGGACCAAAGATTTTTGATGATAAATTACACTGTATTCTGCAACATAACCATGATTGACAATGTCATCCAAATATGTCCTACTCACTCCTTGTTTAAAGAGACGCCCCAATCGGTGTAACTTTTAATAGTAAGGTCCTTTTCTTATCTTTAACTCTCTTTGATTAGATTCTTGTTCTTCTTTCCCCTGAAAAAATATACACGAAAACCGACCAGTAAAAAATAACCCACAAAAGGTCAGATGGAGAAACACAAGATTGAATATCACCACCAAAATCTTTCTTGCATCACAGATATACACATCTGCCCGCAACATCCCTCATGACTCTTTGAAAATGCACCACCACATCCATATTTACAAGTACGGCGGTACAACTACTAAATTGCTGCTAGTATAATCTAGTTATACAAAATTGAGGGATATTTTTTGAACGATCCAAATCATATCTATCATCAAAACACACTTACTCATCATATCATATCACTTAACCAAAGCCAGTCAGGTCAAATTTACAGTATTTTGTCTGTTAAGTAGTGTACTACTTTCCTCTAGTTACACGAATATGCAATCACTTGAACTAAGCTTGCAGTATGTCCGAATAATTTTTCAAGGAAATTACAAGACTTCAAAGGAACTGACGGATGATATGAAGATTGCTATTCAATTGATCTGCTGTCAGTAGCTCTGCTTAGTTTTCTCTGTTACAATTGATCATATAATTGTCTTGAAGCATACGATTTACATTCGTGCGTCGAACTAGCACATTTGATTGAGCTTCTAAAATGCGTTGGCTTTGAATAAAAGTTGAAAAATAGTATCAATGGGTTAATGATCAAATACAACCAGTGCTCTCTTTAGGCCGGTGTTACAACACTTATTTGGGGAATGCTCTTTCTTTTCTCATTTGCACAAGTTCAGACCTGTCCGCTGACATATTTGAAATCCTTGAGCCAACCCGCAAGCGAACCCAATTTAAGGAGAAAAACAATAGTTTGATAGCAAGCAATATGAATATGACTCGCTGGCGCCACCATAGATCTCAGTGAGTCGTTCGCCAGCGCTGGTATTTCATATATAACACTACTGGCACTCTGGCAGTTTGAGTCGTTAACTCATTTGCTGTTATCGGGTTAGAATTTGCAGCCATCGCCTATAAGCCACAGACATCCTTTTTTTTTTTTTTTTTTTTAATCATTTCTCACTGCCAAGATTGCCTGCCAGGTAAGCTCCCGCCGAGTTGTTAACATCCCACGACGATCCATATCGCATGTACTCCGCTTGCAGTAGCTGAACCCAAAAAGCGCCTGGTTTTGTAAGAAGCCGCCACTCCAACTTTGCAACCATTGCCTTGTTTACTTCAATGTACTTTAGGAACCAATTCCAATTGATAAAATGCAATCGTTTTGAGTCTATTTTAAGACTGCATATTTTTGAGGTAACATATATGCCGTGGTGTGGTATGTATTTCCGGTAATAGGTGTCGACCAAAAGAGGATTGATTATTACAAGTACACGCGTTATAATTCTCCCACTACAGTTTTAGCTGTATGATGAAACTAGCTAATGGGGCGGTGAGCTGGGTGCATGTCAAAATCTAAACGATTGAATCATTGCAAATGTTTACATTGTTATTATACCGTGGGTGCATGCATGAGTCACAACTTACAAAAACAAGACTATAAATAGATCAGTAGATCAGATGCAAAATATTATACTTTCATCCCTTAGCTTGATCACTCAAACATCCATTTTGCTTTCAAGTTTGAAATAAACCTTAATATTCGTATACAAATCTATTTCTATACTCTCTTGCCAGCAACTCAAAACTGAGATCACATATAAACTTTAAACATTATGGGTTTATTTTCATCCCCATTAGTTTTTATTCTTAGCTTGTTCCTCGTTACTGGTTTCGCTATTATTGCCCAAAGCCGAATAGCTAGGAACGACTTGGGTTTGGATTTCGGAGGTCGAGGTAATGTAGGAGCTCGAGTAGGTTCAGGTATAGGCTTAGGTGGAGGAGGTTCCGCATCGGGCTCTAGATCTGGTTATGTTGGTGCAAGAGGTCGAGGTGCAGGTAATGTAGGGGGGAATGTAGGAGGTAATGCTGGAGGCGGAATAGGTACAGGCATAGGCTTAGGTGGAGGAGGTTCCGCATCGGGCTCTGGATCTGGTTATGTTGGTGCAAGAGGTCGAGGTGCAGGTAATGTAGGGGGAAATGTAGGAGGTAATGCTGGAGGCGGAATAGGTACAGGCATAGGCTTAGGTGGAGGAGGTTCCGCATCGGGCTCCAGATCTGGTTCTGTTGGTGCAAGAGGTCGAGGTGGAGGTAATGTAGGGGGAAATGTAGGAGGTAATGCTGGAGGCGGAATAGGTACATGCATAGGCTTAGGTGGAGGTGGTTCCGCATCTGGTTCTGCTGGTGCGGGAAGTCAAGGTGGGGGTAACGTAGGAGGTAAAGTCGGAGGTAATGCCGGAGGTGGGGCAGGTACAAACATAGGCTTAGGTGGAGGTGGTTCAGCTTCAGGCTCCGCTGGTGCAAGTGGTCAAGGTAGAGGGAATGTCGGAGGTAAAGTCGGAGGTAATGCTGGAGCTGGAGTAGGTACAAACATAGGCTTAGGTGGAGGTGGTTCTGCTTCCGGCTCAGGTTCTGCGTCTGGGTCCGCTGGTGCAGGTGGTCAAGGTGGAGTAAATGTAGGAGGTAAAATCGGAGGTAACGCAGGAACCGGCGTAGGTACAAACATAGGCTCGGGTGGAGGTACATCTGCATCCGGCTCAGGTTCTGCTTCTGGCTCCGCTGGTGCAAGTGGTCAAGGTGGAGGAAATGTCGGAGGTAAAGTCGGAGGTAATGCAGGAGGTAATGCAGGAGTAGGTACAAACATAGGCTTAGGTGGAGGTGGTTCTGCATCCGGCTCAGGTTCTGCTTCAGGCTCCGCAGGTGCAGGTGGTCAAGGTAGTGGTGGCGTAGGAGGTAAAGTTGGAGGTAATACTGGAGCTGGAGTAGGTACAAACATAGGCTCGGGTGGAGGTGCATCTGCATCCGGCTCGGAGTTCATTTCGAGCTCCGCCGGGTGCAAGTGGTCAAGGTGGAGGTAATGCAGGAGCTGAAGTAGGTACAAACATAGGCTTAGGTGGAGGTGGTTCTGCATCCGGCTCAGGTTCTACATCTGGAAACGCTGGTGTAGGTGGTCAAGGTAGTGGTGGCGTAGGAGGTAAAGTTGGAGGTATCTTTGGAGCCGGAGTAGGTACAAACATAGGCTCGGGTGGAGGTGCATGCATCCGGCTCGGGTTCTGCGG
Source organism: Papaver armeniacum (assembly GCA_023531295.1). Taxonomy (NCBI): domain Eukaryota; kingdom Viridiplantae; phylum Streptophyta; class Magnoliopsida; order Ranunculales; family Papaveraceae; genus Papaver; species Papaver armeniacum. The sequence continues at coordinate 39,521 of JAJJWW010004828.1, forward strand.
GCTCCGGCGGGTGCAAGTGGTCAAGGTGGAGGAAATGTCGGAGGTAAAGTCGGAGGTAATGCAGGAGTTGGAGTAGGTACAAACATAGGCTTAGGTGGAGGTGGTTCTGCATCCGGCTCGGGTTACGCATCCGGCAACGTCGGGTGTAGGTGGTCAAGGTAGTGGTGGCGTAGGAGGTAAAGTTGGAGGTAATACTGGAGCAGAGTAGGTACAAACATAGGCTCGGGTGGAGGTGCATCCGCATCCGGCCCCAGTTCCGCTCGGAGCTCCCGGTTTGGTGCAAGTGGTCAAGGTGGAGGAAATGTCGGGGGTAAAGTCGGAGGTAATGCGGGAGCCGGAGTAGGTACAAACATAGGCTTAGGTGGAGGTGGTTGCATCTGGCTCGGGTTACGCATCCTGGCAACGCGGGTGTAGGTGGTCAAGGTAGTGGTGGCGTAGGAGGTAAAGTTGGAGGTAATACTGGAGCAGGAGTAGGTACAAACATAGGCTCGGGTGGAGGTGCATCTTCATCCGGCTCAGGTTCTGCTTCGGGCTCTGCTGGTGCAAGTGGTCAAGGTGGAGGAAATGTTGGAGGTAAAGTCGGAGGTAATGCAGGTACAAACATAGGCTTAGGTGGAGGTGGTTCTGCATCCGGCTCAGGTTCTGCATCTGGCAACGCTGGTGTAGGTGGTCAAGGTAGTGGTGGAGTAGGAGGTAAAGTTGGAGGTAATACTGGAGCTGGATTAGGTACAAATATAGGCATAGGTGGAGGAGGTTCTGCATCCAGTTCAGGTTCTGCTTCTGGCTCCGCTGGTGCAGCTGGTCAAGGTGGAGGTAATGTAGGAGGTGGAGTAGGGACAAATATTGGCTTAGGTGGGGACGGTTTTGTATCCGGCTCAGGTTCTGCTAGTGCAGGAGGTCGAGGTGGAGTTGATGTAGGAAATAACGTAGGAACTGGAATTGGTGCTGGCATAGGCAAGTAAATGACTAATTTCAAACAACAGTTGAAGGTTATGATTGGTGTACCTAAGTGAATCATCAACCAAATATATATGATCAGCTCTTATTAAGTATATCTAAATAAAGAAGGGCTGAGTTCGAATGTAATTGCCTAGTTTATGGTTTAATAGCTTTGTAATAGATTTTGAGAAATTTGTTACACTTAAATGGCAGAATTAGTTGATGCTTTGTAAAATTCTCTTGATTTAGGCTTTGTCGATCATTTGCTAATGAAGAAACACCAACCCGTGATATAATGCACATTTAATCCCCCATTTGAATCAATGCGAGCAGTTACAAAACCAAAATAATGTGTACGCGCCCCAAAATACTATGAAAGAAATGGTAATAATGATCTCTAATTCTCACATTTTCTAGAATTTACAAGCACTAGGAAAAGAATTGCACAAGAAGTATCAACAAGTGTCAGTGGTTTACACCTAAAAATTACAATATAAATGAGCTCTGTATATCTGTCTCAAGGCATAAAACACCTAAAAAGAGAGAGCTCCAACAATCATAAGTGACCACCTCTCTCTCCCTCCCTCCCTCCCTCCCCCATGAAAAAATATAAGTAGGAAAATCAACCAGTAAAATGAGAATATCACCAACAAGATTTGAATATCAGCACCAAAATCTTTCTTGCAGTTGCGCAGCCTCCCTCGTGACCCTTTGCAAATCTACATACACACCCGTGATACACACGGGTCCATTTCTTGTTTAGGGAGTCGTGTTTTAACTAAAAACAAAAATATTATCAAAAAGTTACTAAAACAATAATAAGCTAATATCTGAATTGTTATGCAAGAAAATAAAATAAAATAAAAAAGCGCAAAAATAAATATATATTTTTGGGAAGACAATCCAATGAAAAGAAACTTCATCTTAATATTCTTTCTTTCATGGCCGTAAAGCATTCCTTCGCCTCTTATTTGTCCAGGTAGGGGTAAGGAACAATGTTGTCTTGGAAGTAAAACAGTCTTCCACCATTTTAAACATGATTTAAACTAAAAAAGATATTAAGTATTTGATAAACCAAACTTGTTTGGTTGGTTGAACATAACCATACCATTCTTATCTAATCGATAAATTAAATTTATTTTCTCAGTTGTTCTCCTTTTCTTGTGTATCCCATAATTCTTTTTGTATTTCTTTTTGTTGTTGTAAAGTCATTTAAGGTAAAGATAAGTATATTTTTCTTTCTCATATTGTTCTCTAAGTATTCGTTACTCTTGTTTTTGAGACTCCGTTAGTTTCTGCCATTTTTTTGTTGTTCTTTTTGATGATTGTGTTTTCTTTTTTTAATTTCATGTAGGTAGTGCTACTCGTATTTGTATCTGTTACGTACTTCTTTCAGTTCCATTATGTGATTGCAAACCATTTTTTTTTTGTTTTAAGCCGTATTTCATGAAGATAATTAGAGCAAATTAGGGATGCATTTTTTTTTGGAGTATTGAAAACTATTTCTATATTTTGCTTGGATTTTTAAGATACTTGATAAAATAATCTTTAATACATTGTAGTAAGGAAGTAATTTGGGATTCCGTTTTTGGAACATATACTATTATTTGTATTTTGCGATAGTGATGGGTCCTAGAAATAGTTCCAAGGGGATGATGTAAAGGGTAATTGTGAGGATTGGTGCGAATATATAGTATTCTTCATCAACGTATGATTACGGAAGTGGACTTGATTTGTTAATCAAACAATTGATGTGAATGATGATTTTAATGTGAGGACTTTCCATATGGTGTCGTTGTTGGCTAACTCAATCCATAAAGAACACAAAACATCCATACAACACGCAAAACCCCTTGACATAGATCAGCAAAAAACGAACACCAAAAAAGAAGTCAAACATCCTTGGGTAGAAGACTTGGCCTAGTCAGACCCGAACTACAAACTCTTTGCCCACATTACCCACCAAATCCGTGGAACTCATTGAAGTGTTGCTCAAATCTAGACAACTTTGTATCTCGGGTTCTCCTTAGGTACCTTGGATTGGCCCAAATCTGGATGCATCTACTAATTACCTTAATTTAGGTTTTAAAACTTATTTCAATTTAATACCAAAATAATTTAGGTTTTAATTACATTAAGTTACTCATTTTTATGATGAATTTCCAAATAATTTAAAATCATTTACATTAATCAAATTCTTGGTTGTTCTTATATATATTTTTTTTGTTAATGAGAGCATATAATTTATATTTTTTCCATATTAGATTTGGGGATTTTAGGGGTAATAGATAACGATACCAGTTTTAGAGATATGTCTACATGCTTCCCCAAGTTATTTCGAGTACGTAAAAAATTATGCTTGCATCTTGCTAAAGTTTTGAAATATTGTTTTCATTCCCACCAAAATGTTTGAGTTGGATATGAGTTGGAGGTTGGAACTAACAATTCGTGACACCAAATCATCGAAATGTAAATTCACTTTGGTTTCATTCCTACGAGCTACCGCTTGGAAAATAATACAAAATCTATAAATTTGGAATTATTGGTGTACAATGGTTTCGGTATACCCATTGGGTAAATAGTTTTTCTTTCTTGATGACAGTATTTTTTAATTTTGACTGTCTTTGCGATATATCTGAAATGCCAATGTACGTAGACCAAGTATCATATATAGTGATGTCTTTAATCACGTGGATTAAAAAACAACATGTGGAATGGTATCCCGAACTAGGAATCCTGAACATAAGTTATTTTCAAATTTCGACGTTTAGTTGTATCCCGGTGATGTGAGTCTCATTTATTTGAAGCATGTACATGTGGTAAGTAAAATTAACCCACGTCCCAAAACTCTGAAAGAAGTGAGCAATGGTTAGAACTGAAGTGAAATGAACTGAAAATAAATCTATTCGATGTCCATATATAAAAGATTTTATCAAGGAAGGAGCGTGACTAAAAATTTGGCACAATCAGCTCGTTTATCAATCCAAAGACTAAACAATTTAACACTCATTATTGCTTCCAAAAAGAAATTCCCTCTTGGGAAAAAATTCGCAAAACTAAGATAAGAAAATAGCCAGTCCTCTTTCTGGTAGAATAGAAAATATTCAGAATTGAATCACATCATTTTGCACGTCTATTCAATGTCCATCTCCTCCATCTCAGAGGTTGAAGTTCCCTTCCTGTAGATCATCCTCAAATGGAAATTATTAATAAACGATTCATGTAAATAAGCGTAGGTGACTTTCTCATACGTTCTAATAGGGTCAGTGGGTCATAGCATTTTATTATCGAATTTGGATGGCGTATGTCACGTTCTTTTGGTGACGATGTATTTCTCCACTATTTCTGGTTTTCCGTGATTAAAACCATTAATACGATATCATGAACTTTTAACTCCAATTTGGAATCGTGCAATTTTATCCATCAATTCAGTCAATGTAAATTCGCTGCAGGATATCATGTTGACAATATTTTTGTTACCTTGTTGACAGTATTTTGTTACCTTGATACATGTATATCGATCCTACAGTTTCTTAAAATACACATACTCTCTCTACTAATAGTCACACACATAGGTCCTGGTAAGATTCCAACTATTGTTGGCTTGCACTTTCATGCATACCACGTTAAAAATTAGTATAGCGACTGAGTACTTATAACCGTATTAATTTTTTTTCTTATTTGTGACAAAAAAAAACTCATTGTATACTAAACCGCATCAGACCCTCTCGCAAACTTAATCTATTATGCAAAAGTATCTCTACTATTGGTTTTTGCTGTCTTCAATCAATATTGATCGGCAGTATTGGCAAGTAGAAGTATCCACATCTATTAATTCAACAATATTATTAACTTCTAAACTAAACACGATACCCACAAAGACTGTACAACAAAACTTCTGGTATGTATAAATAACATACTTACTTTTTTCGCATGGCCTCAACTTCGAGGACGTCCAAGTCTACATGTATCTTCATTTAGAGCATAGTCAGTATAAATCTGCATTAAAT
>JAJJWW010004828.1:44492-184941 GCA_023531295.1 Papaver armeniacum
GACAATGACATCCAAATATGTATGTTGAACTGCCAATGATAAATCTTGAAAAATGATGTTAAAATTAAATTTAAAGTGAAATAAAAACACTCAAATATTTAACCGCACACCGAAGGCGAGTCACTTTTGATCATCAAGTTGTCCTTAACACGATAGTTCACCGAGACGCCTCAAAAATGAGTGATGCTTATACCTGTGGTGAAGTGGTATCCAGGATAAAACTTCCCATTGCAAGTACTATAAGCACTACAACACTTGCTACCTCTACGAACTCAACAACAAGGATTAGGAGGAGAAATAAAACACAAGCGCACATCAAAACGACAAGAGGGGGAAAATAGCTAGGGATAATAGCACTGCTCTGGTACACTTGAAATGAAGAAATTCTTTTTCTTTTATAGTAATGAAAATGAATTTGACATAAATTGTATTTGCAACTTCCCTCATTGAATATAAAAACATTTAAGGAATTAAAAACTTGTTTTAATTTAACAAAAACAATAGGACTTAAAATCTTGTTTTAGTTATTAGTTTAGGAATTAAAATTTCTTTAACTAATCCCTTTAGAAATTTAAGAGTTGTTTCAGCTTTTAATCCGTCTAGGAATGAAAACTTGTTTTAATTTTAATCTTGGTTCACTTATGCATGTGCATACATGCAATAGACATGACAAGTGTTTCATGCCCACCCATATTTGTATTTCATTCACTCATAGAAAATGAGTAAGCATCTATAGACCTTTAGGTCATTAGATCAATTCTAGTCACATCATGCCAAACGCACTTTGCCTCCTAGCCATGCTAGTCACATCATATGCCAAGCCAAATGCCCTTGTCTTGGCCCCTAGCCACGCCATACGCCCATGGCAAACCCTTGGCCCCACATGCCAAGCCAAAATCGCACCTAGACAAAGCTAGCCACGCCCAAGGCGAACCTTTGGCCCCACATGCCAAGCTCGACCACACCCTAGCCGCTACTGCTGTTGGCCCTTACTACGCGGCTACCAAAACGAAGCGTGCAACAATCAGCGGTTGCCCTTCAATCCCAAGAGCAAATCCTAGCCATCCAAGGTTACCAGACGACACATGGTAACCTTTGACCCGAAAACCTAAGTTTGGCCACGCCAAACCTTGCCATGCCAACGGCATGCCAACCTAGCCGCGCCACCACGTTGGACCTCACTATGCGGCTACTAAAACGAAGGCGTGCAACGATCAACGGTTGCCCCTCCTCTCAAGATGCAAAATCTAGACCGTCTAAGGTCACCGAGTCGGAAAGTTTCCCGAGCTTGACTTTCCAAGCCACAACAACGTGCTACATGTTTTCCAAAACATTCGAACATCAACACAAACTGGGGATCCTCTTTGGGTATTGGTTTGAGTTTCGACTGCGGCGTACACTCGCCGATCATAAGGAAGTTTCATAAGGGTGAGGCGGTTAGTAAATACGGGAAGTTATGTGTGAACGTTCATGGGACATAAAGCACATGCGTTAACAACTTTATGGGACATCAATTCCATAACGTTAGCGGTTTCATGAAAACCGGTTCCATACCTTAACCACTTTATGGAACATTAATTCCATGCATACGGTTACCACCTCCTCCCATTTACTTCCCCACTCCTTAATGAGACCAGGTACGTTTTTACTTCGACTTGTATAAATAGGTCTTACCTATTTCCATTGAACAACAAGTTCGTACGGGAGATACAACACTGTAAATACTTGCTTGCTAGCTCACCTTGTGAGCTCTCTCCTTCGATAACAAGTCGTAGTAACAGAACTACTCTTCGTAATAAACTATTCTGGTCTCACCAATTACTTACTTCCCTCCCCAAAACCAACCCATTCTCCTCCACTTTGTGACCGAAGCCGTCTGGAGCGACCATTTCTTGGTTTAGGTGGACTTGTACAGATTGATCTCTCTCGAATCTAAAGTACTCCCTTGCAGTACATTGTTTAGGGTTTAAATTATTTCTCACACTGCACACCACAATTACCAAAAATCGCGAAAACCATTTTCACCTACAAACAATTGGCGACCACGGCGGAGGATTGATCCCATCGGTTACAATATGAACTCCAACTCCGATTTCATTTCCCGAGCGTCAATCCCAATATGGTGGAACTCCAGTGGAGGCGGTTGCCAAGAATGCGAGAGCATGAGCATATCCACGTGCTTAACGTCTCTCCCAATAACGTCGTTACATCACCTGCGACCACTGATGTTCGAATGCACTCCCTCAAAGCGTAACACCGCTAATCACCGAGGCCAGCCCGCCGCCGCCTCAATGTCTCTTCACAACCCTCTAATCACGGTAACGAAAACACCGGGCGTTATGCCACCATTCACCCGTGAGACGAGTCAAGCAGTTGCGGCTCTAATGTCGTCTAGCATGGCACCTCCAACCACAACTAAGGTTCCAACTACTCGACCGGGACGACTTGAGACCGGAGGGACGAGAGGAAGCCTTCCTTATGTCACCATCTGCGAGGATGGAACGACAGAAATGCTCGCCGCAGCCGAGACGGATATGGTTTCAACATGAGAAGAAAGTGCTGTCTTTCAAGACCGACGGATCATCTACCACGTGAGTCGCGTCCTGTGACGCAGAAACGCCTGCAACAACTCCCGATGCTAGCACCTCGTGAGGAGCATGCCCCGCGGACGAGGGAAATTTGCGCCACAGAATCCCATTGGAAGAAATCATCCGTCCCACGACTTCGCCCACGCGAGAAGATCAGGAGAAACTTCACCGCAATCAATAAAGAATGATGAACCGACATGCATCAACACCAACCCCCTTACCCATCCGAAATTCAAAGAATCCCTCTTCCAAGGGTACTCCTCTTCTCAATTCACCTTGTATGATGGTACCGGCAATGCACATGAGCATGTCTCCGTTTCTTGGAATCCCTAGTGAACATGAATATAATCACGTTATTCGTCTAAGGGGAGTTCTCAAAATCACTTCACAGGAAGGCGTATACATGGTACAACGACATCCCAGTAAGATTATTCCCAGTGGAGTAGCATGATTTACCGCGTTTTCGGGAGTACTTCTTGGGTGTGCAGACAAGTTACTTTCTCGGACCTCGGAGAAGAAATGTACCAGTGGGATGCCAACATCCGAATGATTTTGTCAAAGGTTCGAGGAGTTCAGCGCTCATTTGTCACGACAAACGTGTTTGCTCTGTTTGGTGAACAGCGTGCATCAATGGCATGGTTCATATTTACCGCGCCTTGCTATAAAACTTGTGCTTCCAAACATTCTCCAACTCCATGAAGCAGCTAGACGATCGTGATGATAGCACCAGCATTCTTGGAAAGAACTAGGCCCGCTAGAACCAAAGACAGCGAGAAACTGCAGGGAATAAACGCATTACCCGTGCAAGCAATTTAATGGCGGCTCATCCACCGTGAACATAGTGAGCGAAAGAGGAAAAAAGGAAGGCCCCAACTTCTGGTCACCAGCCAAACGTGAGCACGGGTGGCGGGAAACCCGCCATGAAAGACCGCCACTAAAGCTCCCATGTATCATCATGAAACCAGAAGGAATACCCGATTTCCGTTTTCCCATCGAGGAGGTGATTGACCTCCTAGAAGCATGGATTCAAGATGATGTTATGGCCCGCCACCTCCCGGGTGTCCACCAACCCGAGGTGAGTTGGCGAACCCCAAATCTTGCCATTACTACGATTCTTTCACCACGACCAGGTGGTTATTGACTAAAGCATATTTTCAAATAAAGATAAAAGCGGAGAGCTCCAACTAGGAGACGAGTATATCGAGACCCGCTCCGATAATGAAAGCTTGTGAGTTCTCTGGGGACTCGCGTCACTAGACTGTACAATCCATGATGCAACATGTATGCAAATTCTCTATCTTTCCAGGTGCGAACGCCAAGATATTTTCAGCTCTCAATCGCGTTGTATCCGGAAAAATGACTTTTCTCTCCCCGGAAACCACACCGAGGCCCAAGCTTTCAAGCGGGCGGAATCAAAGGAGAAGCGGGGGCTTCTTGAGTTTAAGAGGTATCGAATTTGACAACACGCTCATCGACGTTACGGCCTCGACCTCAACATCATTACTTTCAAGACACCAAAGGCTGCGGGATTTTCAAAAAAAACGCTACCCATTCCCCTATCCGTGATTAAGGACTGAGAGGAGGAGCTTTGAACGTGCATGTCTACATCAACCGAGATCAAGATGGGAGACGCTATAACGCATAGAAAATTCCACATTGTCAAAGAAATAGGTCATGACATGATATTGGGGCACTTATGGGTACTCGACAACAAAGCAAAATTAGATGTGCACCATATATCGACGTCCACTCGAAAGAATTTCCAACAAATCATCCCCTGGTTATCGCATCGACGAGTTATCAATGGAACCCGGACATACGAGAAGACCTATTGGCGCTAGCTCATGGATTTCAAACGCAAGTAAGTATAACGACCTTCTCTACAAACTGGTCATTCCTTCCCCTATTTCGTCATGGGGACTCGGCGCGATTACTGGCACGGACGCTGTCAAGAAATGTGAATGGGGTGTTGGGCCATTTGAACACTTTGCAAAAAGCTTGGAAACTTCCATCGAAACCAATGGAGCCAAGACTCAAACGCTTGCATGGCGCTTTGAACCCGTTTTCAATCGGAGATATAGTGGTTAAGGTAAACTCGTTTCAAGTTGGGAAAATGATGGTAAAAATGGCTATTCAAATTGATTAAGCCCAATGGAAGAGAAGAGACGAGCCGTATCTGGTGGCAGACATCCTTTTAGGAGGATATTGCAATCTCATCAACACGAGACACACTGAAGCGTGATAGTTCACTCAGCGATGGCTCAAGGCCTCAATCCCTAAAATACTTTACTTTTCGACCACTCTCCCTTTAGTATTTCCTTTAACAATTCCTCTTAGTAGTTGTATTTACCCAAGATGAATACACCGTTTGTATTCTTCCTTGGAATTTCATTTTTAGTAAAAAAAATGAGTATAAATACATCTCTTTCCAAACTAGTTCTCCGGATATCGAAGAAATACATCAAAATAGCCAAAAACCACTTTGCCAAAGCCATCATACCACAAAAGAAATACCTCATTCCATCATTCAAAAAATAATAATAATATATAAAGTGAAATGTTGGTGATGAAGAAGAAGGTAAAGATGAGTTCTGAAAAAGCATCGGGGAACTAAGCAACTAACGGGAATAACAAAAGGAGGAACTAGCCCTCGAAGGATGGAACACGAGTCCCCTTGGTCAAGGCTATCTTCAAGCACTTTCCCCAACAATTTCTCGGGCAACAAAGATTCCATTCAACGGTGTTGCGGCTGACAACCTCAATATCCCATCCCGAAGCAACCACAGCGGCAACGGTGTAAAACCGATGGCCAGGTTCGACATACTCCACCATGACCCCTCCAATATCGCCAACGACACCTCTCGAGTCAACTCCAAAGGCTACTTAGGTCCCATCGAGGCGCTCCTTGGAGGTTTCTCATTGACCCTTCGAGAAGAAGATTTTTGATTCATCAGCATCATGTCGAGAACCATGGCGCTTGCCTCCCAAAAGCTTCACATGCTCGATTTTCCGTTGCTCAAACCAGAAACGAGTTCGATCCGCCCAATAACTGGACGAGAGGAAAGGTTTTGCCGCCTTTGGAACTTCTCAACACGCCAAGGTTCTTCCTCATTTCTCATCCCTCTCCATGTTCACCGGAGCAAGAAAGTCCGAACACGCACGCACTTCATGGAGATAGATAGAAGGAGGTCCTTGATGATGTCACCTAGGACTTCATGGAACATAGATTCGATTCTAGCTAATGCCTCCTCATGAGAAGAGTGCGGTTTCCCCAATTACGAAGTCTGCTCAAAGAATTAAATACATGGCTATCAGTGGAGGGTCCCATCATACACTACAAAGAAACAAGGAAAATGGTCCATCTATCTATACACACATAAGAAATAGGATAAAATAAAAATAAGAAGGAAACGCGAGGCGATACAGAAGAGGATGGACAAAGACGAACTACGCGAATGTAGAGTTCAAGATAATCTTTTATGTCTGACAAGATGATGCAACCTCAAAAGGAAAGCTTTTATACGTAGTGAGTTAAGGCATGATATCCGATCTAATTAAACCTCATGCTTGGCTGTGAGAAATAATTATGGTTGGTGAGCAAGCGTGGAAGAACGTGCTCGAGCACACTAGATCGTGTTTTCCTTTCCCCCGCTTTAACGCTAAGCCGGATAAAAACCGACAACATAACCAAATCGAAAAGAGTAACGCTTTTCCTCTTTTCGTGGGCTTAACGTTTTGGGTTGAAGAGAAGAAAAACTTCCTGAAGTCGAGTCAAATAAGGAAAGAGGCAAGCAAGCCCTTGAAGAAAAATCACCAAGCAATCCGTGCAATGTCTCATCCTCCATCTATGGCCATCTCAGTGCCCCGTCTCACCCCACCAAACCACGCCTTGTCATAGTCACGCCAGGCCAAGCTATTCGCTCCATTGCGCGACCCCACCACGCTAGCTATCAGGTGTGCGTCTCTCGTCTCGCCAAGGCCACACTATGACAAACAGCACACTCCCCACTTTGTCGCGACCCTATCATCCAAGCACGTTTGCCTTACCAAGACCACGTCACCTCTTGGCCCCTCGAGGCAAGAAGTCCACTAACGTCGCCTTCAAGACCGCGCCCCCTTTGCCTTGGAGATGTACGACCACCAAGACGGTAACTTCCATATCCCACTCCCGGTCCGCATTCCCGATTACAACTTACGCAGGGCCGCCAACACGGGAACCCAAAACTCTCTTTACCACTCAAAAAGGTTAGTCGGATTCTCACGACCATCTTTGCAATGATTTACACCTCGATTCCGTCCTTGTCTGTCACCATCATATGCTTACCTCGCAACAAGGAACTTTGTTTCGAGCTAGCGGGGACTTAATGTTGATGGTGGTTTTTAGCCTAGAGGTTAAAATCGTAAAACACTAAACCCTATGACAGTGATGTCACAACATTTAAAGTAACAAACATTTACTAGGCACATTTTTGAAACCTTTAATGTGTCCCTAAATAATTACTAGGGGTATCTTTTTCAAATTAGGGTGACGACAAGCCAAACCCTAATCCGCGTGTGCCAATGGCAAATCATGCCAACCAACGATGCGCGCCAAAGCATGCCAACCATGCTATCCACACCTCGTGCCAATGACAAATCATGCCGACCACACACTGCCAGCGACAAAGCATGCCAACCGTGCCAGCCGCACCTCTGTGCCAATGGAAAATCATGCCAACCACACCGACCGTGCCAAAGCATGCCAACCATGCTAGCCGCACCTCTGTGCCAATGGCAAATCATTCTAGCCACACCAAACGTGCCAAAGCATGCCAACCATGCTAGCTGGCACCCTCTGTGCCAATGGCAAATCATTCAGACCACACGACAATGCCAAAGCATGCCAACTATGCTAGCCACACCTCTATGCCAATGTCAAATCATGCCAACCACACCGACCTTGGCGCCAAGCATGCCAACCATGCTTGCCGCACCTCTATGCCAATGGCAAATCATGCCACCACACCGGCCGCGCCAAAGCATGCCAGCCATGCTATCCGTACCTCCGTGCCAATGGCAAATCATGCCGCATAACACACCCTCTTTGCGCCATGCCAAATGCACCTCTCCATGGCCCCATGCCGCGCCACCATATTGGCCTTTACTACGAGGCTATCAAAACGGGGCGTGCAACAATCAACGGTTGCCCTTTAATCTCGGGAGCAAATCCTCGGCCGTCTAAGGTTACCAAACGACATTTGCCCCAAAACCCTAGCTTGGTCACTCACCTAGCCCAAGCTAGCCACGCCATGCGCCTATGGCAAGCCCTTGTCCCCACACGCCAATCCGAATCCCGCACCTAGCCCAAGCTAGTCACGCCATGCGCCTATGTGGAAACCCTTGGCCCACATGCCAAACCAAAACCGCACCTAGCCCAAGCTAGCCACGCCATGCGCCTATGGAAAACCCTTGTCCCCACATGCCAAGCCAAGCCAAACCTAGCCAAGCTAGTAGTGCCATGCCAACGCACTTTGCCTTGGCCCTAGCTATGCTAGTCACATCATGCCAAGCCAAACGCACTTTCCTTGGCCCTAGCCACGCCATACGCCCCATGGCAAACCCTTGGCCTCACATGCCAAGCCAAAACCGCACCTAGCCCAAGCTAGCCACGTCATGCGCCAATGGAAAACCCTTGGCCCCACATGCCAAGGCGGACCAAACCTAGCCAAGCTAGCAGCGCCATGACAAATTCACTTTGCCTTGTCCTAGCCATGCTAGTCACATCATGCCAAGCCAAACTCCCTTGCCTTGGCCCTAGCCACGCCATGCGCTATGGCAAACCCTTGGCCCCACATGCCAAGCCAAACCAAACCTAGCCAAGCTAGTCGCGCCATGCCAAACACACTTTGCCTTGGCCCTAGCCATGCTAGTCACATCATACCAAGCCAAACGCCCTTTCCTTGGCCCTAGCCACGCCATATGCTAATGGCAAACCTTTGGCCCCACATGCCAAGCCAAAATCGCACCTATCCAAATCTAACCACGCCCAAGGAGAACCCTTGGCCCCACATGCCAAGCCTAACCACACCTAGCCGCGCCACCCTGTTGGCCCTCACTACGCGGCTACCAAAACGAAGGCGTGCAACAATCAACGGTTGCCCTTAAATCCCAGGAGCAAATCCTAGCCATCCAAGGTTACCAGACGACACATGGTAACCTTTGGCCCGAAAACCTAAGTTTGGCCACGCCAAACCTTTCCATGCTAACGGCATGCCAACCTAGCCGCGCCACCATGTTGGCCCTCACTACGCGGCTACCAAAATGAAGCGTAAACGATCAACGGTTCCCCTCCTCTCAAGATGCAAAATCTCGACCGTCGAAGGTCACCGAGCTTCTTGACTTGCCAAGCCACAACAACGTGCTACTGTTTTCCAAAATATTCGAGACATCAACACAAGCTGGGGATCCTCTTTGGGTATTGGTTTGGCGGTTTCTGGCGTGCGGCGTACACTACGCCCGTCATAAGGAAGTGTCATAAGGGTGAGGCGGTTAATAAATACGGGAAGTTATGTGTGAAACATTCATGGGACATAAAGCACATGCATTAACAACTTTTATGGGACATCAATTCCATAACGTTAACGATTTCATGAAAACCGTTTTTCATGCGTTAACCACTTTATGAAACATCAATTCCATGCATACGGTTCCACCTCCTCCCATTTACTTCTCCACTCCTTAATGGGACCGGGTACGTTTTACTCAGACTTGTATAAATAGTTTTTACCTATTTCCATTGAACAACAAGTTCATACGGGAGCTACAACAACGAGAAATACTTGCTTGCTAGCTCACCTTGTGAGCTCTCTCACTTTTTGATAACAAGTCGTAGTAACCCAACTACTCTTTCGAATCAACTATTAAGGTCTCACCACTTTCCTTGCTTCCCTACCCCAAAACCAACCCATTCTCCTCCACTTTGTGACCGAAGCAAGTACGGGAACGGCAATTTCTTGGTTTAGGCCGGACTTGTACAGATTGATCTCTCGAATCTAAAGTACTCCCTTGGAGTACATTGTTTAGGGTTTAAATTGTTTCTCACACGCACACCATGCAATTACCAAAATCGGCGAAACCATTTTCACCTACAAACACCCGGTTACATCACAAAATCCCTCAAGGATAGCGGGATACCTTTCATAAATTAAATAAAAGGTCAAAGAGTATTTTAGAGTAGTAATACTCTACTAAGTGCATCTAAATGCTCCTTCTCTGGATTACAAGTATACGTACTTAACTTACTCACACTATAGGCAATGTCTGGACTCTTACGATTCTCTAAATTCATCAGACTTCCTATAACTCTTGAATATTAAAGTTATGATACTCTATTACCCTTATTATTCTTGAGTTTACAAGAAGAATCGTACGGAGTACAAGCAGGCTCACAATCAAATTAAATGCATCTCTTAAGCACAAGCTCAACATAATGAGAATGACTAGGACTATAACCATTAGAATATCTTATAATACTCATTCAGCACATGGTCTTAGTGGAATTAATCACAACTATGTTTGTATCAAGTATAAGCATATCATGAACATACAAGAATACAATTGATAGGGTGTAGAATACACCCTATTAACTATCTATTGTTTATGCTTTCTTTGCTATTTTTCTTGTAAATTATGTATTTTACGCTTGTTTTGAGTTATTAGGTACTCTGGAGTCACACGGAGGAAAAAAGAAGAAATCAACCAATTTGAGCAAAAAGGGCGTAATGGTCATTTTCCAGGCAACTACTATACGGACCCCAGTAAAATGTTGGGAAACTCTGCGAAGGAATACTAAACAAAGATTAACAATGGTTGGGTAGCCATCTAGGTGTCTCTTATCATATATCATTGGGTGGTGCATACAAGGTGGGTGCAAATAGTTGCCCCACATCTAAAACCTAAATTGGGTTCGTTATCTTAAGTCACATTCAATTCATTCTGAGAACTCTGAAAGTGAGAAAAGGGAATAGAGGCAAGCGACCATAAACGCAGTGCGAGAGAGAAAATCGAGAAAAAAAGCGTGAGTTAAATGATGATTCGGGTGATGGTCGTTGAGCAAAGCGAGATAAGAAAATGGAAATAGATGAAGGTTACGTGATTGGTTCTTTGTCTAAATTTTGTGTTGGATCTGTGAATCGATAAAACAAGGAAGAAATTAAATTGTTTACGCGAATTGAATCGGGGTTTGTTCGAGAAGATAAAGATGATGGCCATTTTGAGTTGAGATCGAGAAATATCTTTGTTGAAATGGATCTGTGATGAATTGAGAACGAATATGAGATGGGTTTGTTGTTGGATTGAGGGTTGGATTGAGAATTTTATGTTGCCAATAGGTTTAAGGCTGAGATTGAAGAGGGGTTTGTTGGTCTTTGAGTTTGGATGGAGGCGAGATGTGATAAAATTTAGAAACAACAGAAGATTGGTTCGATTTGAAAGTGACGAGATGACGAAGTGCAAGAAATCGAAAAGGGTTTGTGGTGGTATTGGGAGATTATGAAATAGGGATTCTGCTAATTGTCGTGAAATAGAGGCTGCAGACTAGTGTTTTGTGTTGGTGCTACTGACCCACTCAAGAACTGATAGTTAGGAGTGAATAAAGAAAATGGGTATGAGTCTAAAGAGGCTGAGTTCTTTGGTGAAGTTGGAGTTCTGATGAAATTGAAATTGAGAGAAATTGAAGAACAGACCGAGATGAGGAAAGATGGGTTATTGTTCTTTGTCAAGAAAGCCGGGAAGTGAAGTGATGTGTGCCAGCGTTTTAGGAGAAGAATTTTTGCTCCTTGTTAGGCCTGGAAAGGGTCTTATTTTATGGCCTACTTGTTATACCGCAAGTGCACGGTGTCGAGTTTATAGACAGTGGCAAATACGGGTCATTCCCATAGAGACTTGTGTTGCTTAAGTGATCTAAGGTTTGCTTAAGCGAACTCAAGGAGATTGTGACAAAAGTATTGGTGTTTTGTCGAAGCGACTGAGATTGAGTGTTGTGAAAGTGAACTAAGGCAAAGAAATAAACTGTAAAGCACAAGGGTGGTTGATTCCACCACACGACCTCATGCTCATGCAAATGTAAGTCTAGCTATGATTTTGTGCCTTGATTGAAGGTCTTGGCTAGAAATTCATTAACTAGTTTTGCTACTCACCCCTAGTATGAGTGGTCTTCTTACGGTACCACTCATCACAGCTTTGGTTCAATGGCTAACTACTAATCTTAATCATGTTATAACACAACAAAATCATTCCCACAAACATGCTTCACATTAAAGTCGGGGTTTCCTCAAACACCACGGAAATGTAAATTAGAACATAACAAGAACAAATTAAACACAAGTAATCCTAATTGGTGCTCACGGCTAGCTCAGGGCATGCCCAAAATCATTCTCTACCTCTATTTATACATGCAAGAATACCCAAAACTTCAAACCTAATTTACTTTTTAAAATAGAAATTAAAATCAAAATACTCTCACCCATGTCGCTCAACCCACTCTCTCTCTTCTGTCAACCGCTCCATGCTTCCACGGTTAGTGAATCCCATCTCTTATTTTCTTTAAGTTAGCTTCTAGGGTTGTAGAAGCTAAAGAGAGAAAACAAGAGCTAAAGAGGTGGTGCGACTGTGCATAGGAATGGTGTTCGTGTCGTGGAGGTGATGGAGGTGATGGTTTTGCGAAAGGTATGTGAGAAGAGAAGAAGAGCAGAGCTCTGGTTCTCTGAAGGCGGTAAGGGGAAAAAGAGAGGGGTTTGCATTGGTTGTCGGGGAAGAAAGAGAAGGAGAGGACGAGAAAATGCAGTTCGATGGGGTATAGGGTGTAGGGAGTTTTGTTGTGGAAGCGGAGGCATCGAATCTATGGGATGGGGCCCAGTGGCTTGAGCGTAGGATGGGAGGCGAGGGATATACGGCAGTGAGAGAGACTTGGAGTGATCTGGTGTGGAGCGGAGACATCAATGGTCGATCTGCGTAGGAGGCGATGAGCGTAGGATGCAAAGCAAGATGAGATCTCAGCGGCTTGGAGGTAGCGGGCTCGGATCCGGGTCGCGGGTCGGGTCTAGCTCAGCCCATGTGTCTTGTAGATGAGTTTCTACTTGTTGGGTTGCAATGATTCCTTGAACTTCCTGGCTCTATAGATGCTCGACTCAATTCTTCGCTCTTTGGGCTCCTCCGAATCTCGAACTTTATTTACTACCTAAAAACATAAAATTAATTAATACAAATATTTATTCTTGAAAACAAAGAAAACACGAATGCGGGATAATATCGATTTCTAAGCGCAAAAAGATGAGTAAAATGCCAATAAAGGTGTATAAATATGCACTATTTGGCACTCATCAAATACCCCACTAGTGAAATCGTGATTTCGCGAGCTTAGACAAAGCAAGTCATTTAACTCATTATCTATACTTGCTTTGTGAATCGAAGAAAGGGTCATTTGTTTGGCGTCTTTTCAACTATGACGTGTCCACGGGGTCGCTGAAAATCTTATATCAACGCGTTTTGCGGTCAATACTTTATGACCGACTTCAATCAGTCATAGATATAAATCTTAATAAATAAAAAAAAATTGATTGAGACCGGTGCCTCGGCTCCAGATCAATCACATCGAATGTGAAATTAAACTCAAATGAGAATCAAATGAAAACCAAATTCAAATGAGATTCAAATGAAACTCAAATTAGAATTCAAATGAAAACCAAATTCAAATCAAATAAAAATGAGAATCAAATTAAACATGCACACAAATAATCATTCAATTTAAAATTCATTGATTCATTGGTTTCAAATTACACAAAGGATTAAAATTTATAGTTCTGACCAGTGTAATCTATAGTTCTAGTATTCAATCACAAAACGATGAACTAAAAAACTATTGATTAAACAGCAAATGATTTTCTCCACTCCCTTGTGATGGAAACTATATCAAGTGCATAAACTTCATTCTCTCGAATTCGCATCATCAACTGGTTTCAGAACATTGAGTACAACCTAGCTGAAGAACTTCCTCGGGTGCGATTTTCAAGAGAATGCGTTCCAGTTCATTGTTATTCAGTTGTGAAATTATTTGTATGACATGCTATAATGATTGACAACCAGGTATTTAAGAGATACACTTCTAGAGTTGTCTGTTCTTATGTAAAAACTATCCAATATTCAAATCATCGTGAAAAATGCAATGAACTCCTAAGATTGTAAAATTATGGCGTAAGTTACTAGTCTAATCCGGTAACTATCAAACAATCAATATTTGAAGATATTTGGTTTATTTATATTCAATACACATAAGTAAAAAGAAAACAACAATAAGTACAAATAAACCGATCAACATTTAGAGAATATCCCACACCACACAATGGATGGATAGAGTCCGGTGAAGGTTAGCCTAACGAATGATTATTTCCATGGTTAACATTCATTGTTACCATCGATCGTAATGGTAACATCTTTATTACAAAACATCTAAACTGTAATTCCAAACATATAGTTTCGTTAGTCGACACCAACCGGACAAACCAACGTATCTTGAGAAAAACTCCTGGGATAGTACTTTAAAAGGTGGATCGTAATAACTATGTTCTTATTGCAATCTCAAAGGAAAGAAAAAAAAAGAAGTCAACAAAAAATTGAGATGTTAAGGAAATAATATTACCTCTGCTTTCCGAAGGTAGTAATCTACTTCCATCAGCCACAAGACCTTTGAACCTAATTGAAAACTTTTGCCTTCACAGAATTCTCCCACGTCACGACAAAAAATAAAAAAAAAAAAACACAAGAAAGGCGATGCATCAATATCGTCAAGCTCTACTTATAGATAGGTATTATAAAGATACAACACCTTAGTTATGATGTTAAATCAAAGTATGAGATCTTAGGCCAAGGTTATCTAACAAGAAAATGTAAGCGAAGAATCTTGGATCTAGGAACCGAGTAGACAAGTACCAAATAATCATAGTAAATTCTCAAACTTAGTAACAAATGCTTCACCAATCAAGATCACAATATCTCATGGGATAGTTATTCATACAAGGTATTATCATAAACAGTCAAAGAGAACATTAAGAAAACTATGAGGGAGTTCAATAGGAGTTTCTTGGTGTTCAATAACAAGTAACAATGCTTATTAAGTTGTAGTATTAGCAGCAACAATACCATCCCGCATGGCCCCGCGACTGTTGCACAACCTCAATGCACTGGAGAATATGAATAGGTCGAAGATCATTAGTATCCAAACTCGCTTATTCATGAGTACTCATATAGCGAGAACAAGTTCAATTAACCAACCTAAAAGAGCACCAAATTGTTTTCTCGGAGACAAGTGGTCTGGTTTGTATCATCTCCAAATGGACTTGCCAAACTTTAATGTAGTTGTCCCGTAAGAGGTTTAGACGATAATGTTAAAGTTCTTGCTTGAGTTACTATTAGTTGTTGATATGATGTTGCAACAAGATAATGAGACAAGTATCGATTTGTGAAGTTATGAAAAACAATATAAGATAGATATAAGTATAAATAGACTTACTTTCAATCATGCTTTGAATGTTGCATTTCCTTTAGTTACGTTATAAAAGTCTCTTTAACGCATTTGGTCTCCTCGAATCAACGTGATACTAAGCCACCAAAAGTATATGCTCTTTATCACCCCCAGGAAGAAAAAAAAAGAACAACAAAAGCATAGATTTACTAGTCTTGAAGGAATCTAATACAACTCCTGGATCGGCTTGCAATCAACAATTCACCCGGCTTAAACGCCCTGCGGTTGAATTAAATGGTAATTGTAACTACAAATATGAGTAACGCTATACTACATCACCCAAAGTATCAAATAAATCCCTAAAATCTCACCAAAAAAATCAAACAAACCTAAAACAGATCACTTTGCCACCATTGTTTGTGAAACATGACAAACTCAAATTAAAAAACCCCAAATTAAAAACATGTAGAAGCGGTACACCAATTTATACCTCATTGTTTATACAATTATTAAGAGACCACCACCACCTTGGTGCAACAACACCAAAAATTTCACCTCCAAACTAACACTAACAAAGACAATTAGCATCACAAACACCACTAACACACTCCACCACTAATAGTAAATCCATCCGTAATCATTCAAGGCCCGAAAAATGGTATATAATCCGTTAGAATTCAATCTAGAAGATGTAAACAAACTTGAATTTTCAATAAAAAAGACTGAAATTAAAAATTTGAACTCAACACAATTAAGTAATACCCATTTCACAAAACACTTGAAAATCTGATTCTACTAATTCATATTTAAGCATGAACTTAACCAAAAATGGCAATCGAGAATCTACCAATTCATTTCTCATGGCACCTAAGAATGTCACAAAATAATTACCTCAACTCACAAAATAGATAAGCAAATATGAGAACAAAAGAAAAACGCGATAAATTTTGAATCATAATGGCCAACACGGGACAACATTGGAGGACGGATGGTCATTATGATTTAGAAGTATTGGTGGTGTAGAAATTTTTAAGGAAGTCGAGACACCTTGATCTTTGGTCCTAACATCCCGCACAAGTCCTTCGTTTCCCACCACATACTCCGCACAAGGAAAGCGAACCAGAGTTGAGCTAACAAAAAAATATTGTGAAAAAAATGAAGTGCTCTCCACAAACTTTAGAATGCATAAGGCGGTAATAATTGTATCGCATTTTATGATTCAACAACGGCCTTATCTATTCTCTGAAAAAGTATTTTGTTTCAAATGAGTTGTTCTTTGAGCTTTAACATGTTGACCTAGAAAACAATAACTTATCGAGATAACCATACCATTCAATTGAATCGGTAAGCATTAATCTTATAATTCTAAGCTTAAGAAGTACATATTGTTTTCATACCATGTAATTGTTAAGAGACAACCACCACCACCACCACCTTGCAAAGAAGAAAGAAGACTCCAAACCACTAACAACACCAACATACTTCACCACCAATAACAAATCCAAAGGCAATCATTCAAGCCATGAAAATAGTATATAATAATTAGAATCCAATCAAGAAGATGCAAAAAAACTGAAAATCTCACTAAAAGAATGAAATCAAAATATGAACTCTACAATGGTACCAAAACACTTCAAAATCAAGATTCTATCAATTTGTATTCTATCACAAACAACAATCATCCAAAAACAAACTTATCCCATAAAACTTAAAATCATAAAAATTCTTAGTTACAAATTACCCATTAATCACACAAAAAACACTACTAATGACATAAGTCGATACCTTACAACCCCCAATTTAAGAAAACCCCAATTAAAAAAATTAGGTTTCATTTTTTATAAAAACCACGATTTCTATCAAAGAACAAATGGATCAAATTTAAAACAAAATTTTAACAATAAACTCGAAATTAGATGTAGTAAAATCAATACCAATAAGAAAGGTGTTGTTGACCGAGTAAACCAATTGCTCTGATGTTGATTGTTGTTGAAGTTGTGCGTGAATCAAGTTTTGGTGTTTATTTTTAGGGTTTTAGTAAACGTAAGAAGAAGGTGTTGGTAGTGGTGGTAGAATTAGAGCGATCGAGATATTTTTAGGGTTTCGGTTACATTAGAGTTTAGATTCCGACAAATATAAAACTTAGACATGTCAATGGAGAAAAAAGAAGATGAAGAAGGTCTTCTTGTGGTGATGGAAGTAGTGGATGGTGGTGGTAGATCTGTGGTGGTGATGGAAATGGTGTGGTGGTATGAGGAAGAAAAAGAGTCATCTCTCTCTCTCTCTCTCAATCTCGAATAGAAGAGAAAATGATAAGAGGGGATGAAGAGATAAGGTGAAGGAGATATGTATCGATGATAACGAGGTGGGAAATGGAGGGACCCACCTAAGAAAAGTATCCACCGATTCAACTAGGTCAGCCGGTCACGGTGTGGGTTGATGACTTCCGGGGATATAATTGTAATTAAAAATTTTGTAGAATGACCGTTTTTAACGCTCTAATCATGCTCACGATTTTTTATATCTATGACCGTCTTGACCGGTCCACGGTCCATTGACTGTCATTGAGGGTCACGGATGTGGGTCAAGAAATCCCCATTCTCCACTAGTGCCCAAACCTGAATTTTACTTGTCCTCAAGTGAAACAGAAATTAGGAAATCCTAACTATACCCCTGTCGCAGGTCTCTCGAATGCATTTAGCGTATGCACTAAGCCTTTAAACCCCTAGGTGTCCCTAGTGGACGAGTTGTAGTCTCGTGGTTTACAAGAGGTGTACCCACAAAACCTTCTCCAACTTCGAGTGTAAAAGAGTCTCCAAGCCTCCAAGAAGCTATGAGTATATAGAGTTTCAAGATGCTAGCAATAGTTAGAACTATCAAAGAACACATTCTCATCCTTAAGTCTTTGAAGCGAGAAGCAACCATACCATATGAAAGAATTCGGATTCGATTGTGATCATAAGTCTCAACTTCCGCCTCACCATTAGGTTTTATGATAATTGCACTCAAAAAAGATCGCTTTTAGTCTCTCATGTGTGCAGGCGAGGAATAAAGATAAATCCTGCAGACACGTTGTATGTAAGAAGGATAACCTTCCGAAATAATTTTTGGAGACTCCACGACAGGTGTGGACAAAAGAATCTTTTCGATGATCTCTAAGAAAGGAAATCAACCATTAGCAAGGTGGGAGTACTCACTTACCTTTTGACCCGATGGCAATTAATATCACTCTCTCACAGAACCATAGAAACGTCTTCAATCTTCGGTCTTCAAATGTTGATGACGAACTTTTAAACTTCACAAAACTTAACAATTTTTTTAACTTTTCTACTCAAATTCCTTGTTGTTTGATTTTTTCTTCTTGAACTCTTTACCAAGGTGGTAGCAAAAATAAACTACATTTTTTTTTTTTTTTTTTTTTTATAATTTAAAATAAGTGAAAATAAAAATACAAATAATGAAATAACTAACTCCATGGACAAAGGACTTTATTACTCAATTTTTCCACAACTTGTATTGTCTTGATTTTTATAAATTTTATTAATTCTCATCCTATTTTTCTTTTCTTTTTCTTTGTTGCACGTAAAACCTTGGACTATATCAATTTTTCTTTCAATATTTTGATGATGCTCCGTTTGTTGGCGATGATGTGTTTCTATGGGTCTTGTGATTGAGAGAGAGAGAGATGATGCTAATCGCAAATCGGTATTTAGAAGGAGTTTTCATCTTTAGACATCACCCTCTCATGATTGACAAAAACTAGCACTCAAGAGATCAAAAGTAGTCTTTCGAAAATTGGTGCTAAGTTGGGTAGCTCACCATTCCCTACCCTAATTGACGACGGTGACACACACTCTAATACTTTTCTAGAAAGTTGCAAAAAATTGAAGGTTGGTGCCTCACTTGATGTAAAATGGGTAGTCTCCACTATGGGTGATCACAATTCTACTACCGAATATCTAAACAAAGACCCTGATCGCTCTCTAGGTATGGTTAAATCCAACTTTAACGCTCTAATCAACTAAGAAACCCGATTGTGTTCTCCGGTACTTCTAACTTCCGTTGTGCCCCGATTCGGAAAAAAATTCTCATGTAAACATAGCTAGAAGCATGCTAAGTGACTCTAAAATCTCTAAAAGTTGGAGGTTTTCTACAAAAAGAGTTTTTTTTTTTTTTTTTTTTATTTTTTTGAAAATAAAAGGTAAAATAAAAGACTAAAAACTCTAAATGCAAATGCACCTCCAAACCTAAATCGAACATTGTCCTCAATGTGTCAACAGATAGGAAAAATTTGATCACATACCATGAGAACTATGTTGATAAGAGAAAAGGGAAGAGATTAATGCAGATGTTCGGCGGGAGGAAGGTTGAGCTTCATTAGTCAAGGCTAGAATCCAACATTTCTGCGGAGATCATATCGGATTAGCATAATATAAGCACAAGAAGACTCAACCGATTCAAGAAAAGAAAATTTAACAAGTCCTACCGGATTATATAAAAATGAAAATTCACCATAAAACCAACAGTCTAAAAGAGTTGAGGTCAACCCAATAGAAAATATGTACAAACATCAACAGCTCTTACACAAATATAATATGAGAGTGCAAGTAAGGCATGTGTATGTGAATGAGTTTCCCCAAACCTAAACTTGTGAATAAAGTGCGGTATTGAGCACAAAATCTTGCAAATTTAAAGGTACATCATGCAAAGGTCTAACTCAAAATGAGTTTTGCTAATATGAAGTGCATATACACATTCCAACTGTGGCTCCTTAAGAGTGTTATACTTTGATGCAAAATAGTCCAAGGGGACTTGGGAAGCACAAAGTCTAGGCCTAAGTTAGGCATTTTCAGAGAAAAGTTGGTTTGCAATTTTGTTACAAACTACACCTAGGTTTGGTGGAGGAGTTTCAATTTGTGACTTAGGAGAGAAACTAGGTACATCTAAGTTGTTTTCATGCATAAGATCATTTGCACCATCACATACTTTCCTAAGGTCGAAGAGGGTAAATCATGTTCACCAAAGATAGAACAATTCATCAATCAAAGATGTCATAATCATCGAAACGGCAACATATTGTGATATGGGGCAGTGAATCGACACAACAATAATATCATGATCCAAAAGAACATTAGTGTCCTTAAGATTCATCCTGTCCTAAGTCACAAACAAGTTGTGAAGCATGCTCACATTCACATCACAAAACCAAGTCAGTGAGTTAATATCACATGTATGAATATTAGAAGAGGCATCATTCAGAGGGGTTCAGTAAGAGACACTTAATGTCTCGAACCTAAAGATTTCATCATATTTTCGGTATGCACATCTTTCTAACATATCATATTCATCATCATCATCATAAAAAAATGCGTTTCCCTATTCAAAATTGTAGCATTTATAGTGTACTCATTTACCTCTAGATTAGGTTCATATTCGATGTTAATTGCATGAGTAGGAAAGAGAACACTATTTTCAAAATGATCGAGATAACAAACATCTTATCATAAGTTTCCCCTTCCAATCTTCGTTTTGTAACTCAATCAAGGTTCCTTCAAGAATCATAGTGAGTTGTTCTATTGAAGGAAGTCTTCACTAGTGGGTATCCACATTCCTCATATGGATATTCATTGTATGGTTGAGCATCGGAGTTCACTAGAGAAGGAAATTCAGACATGTTGCTATACGGATGGTCATGTATTTATCGGTTCAAGCCTAGCATTTTTGCTCCATGAGCGTTTCCATTAGTGATTGTAAACAAGGAGTCGGGGGAGTATAAAATTGTTCATCTCCCCAGCATCAGCGACCGATACATGTGCTCATGATGGTTAAGGTATGAGTATTCAAGAGTGGGGGACCCCGAGAAGGCTCATAATACTACCTAAAATCACTATTGTATGGGGGGGTTAGTTACGAATCATGCCCGTAGTTAGAAGTTCTCTAATTGATTTGTTTGTATCCCCGGTTGCGCATAAAAAATCCGACATGATTTATCAACTCAATTGAACCCAAAACCTAGTTTGGTTTATGTGGGCTTTGGTTTGTTGGGTTTCATTTGGTTTGTGGGATTTGGTTTATTGGGCTTTTGGTTTGTTGGAAAGACAATGCCAGTTGGGTAACGAGGTTAACATTGAGATTAGGTCAAAACGATTCTCAGATTAGGTTGAGTTGGGCCTTTCGCCTTACTGACCCAGTGAGTTGAGCCCAGAATTCAGTTGATGTCAGCTTGACAGCAACCAAAATTCCAGGTTGATCAAAGACCAGGTTAATATACGTGACCTAGTGGTTTTTTCAAACATGTGGGCTTCACAAGTGTATAGGTTTCTCCAGTTTGGTGCGATTTGTACATCTAGCATTTGGCCGAGCCTGGTTTTTGTGTAGGGAATGCGGGGGTTGTTTCGTAAGGTGTTCAGGTTATGACAAAGACACAAAAATTAACAATCGCAAATTGTACAAATTGATCAAATCAAGTTATGTGGAGTTCTTGCTCAAGCTCCACTGACAGAATGTGTTCTGAGTTTCCCGAATGTTGGTTGACAAAGAAAGTTAGTGTACAAAAGCAACTTAGCTGTGAGTTTATAAATGCTCGAGGTTTGTCTTGGGCTTTGTAACAAACTTGGAAGCCTCAAGTGTAGCCTCAACTCACAAACAGGGGGCTTGAGATTGGCACTCGAATGGTCATAATCTACAGTGGCGAAGTAAGTAGCATGGCACACAACAACTAGAAATAATGCTAGAATTCTGACATGCTCATGGTTTCAAGCAAGAATCTGCCTATCAGCCTTCTGAGAAGAACTAGTCTAGCATGCAAAAACATGGTTCCATGTCATGCTCATAATGCACAAGTGAAAAATTCATACAGTGGGAGTTTTCTGAGCATACATGGCACATTCACAGGCAATACAAAAAAGGAGCAGCATACAATATTCAAGTACTAACCTCAAGTCCCGCACTTTTCTTGGGTTGGTCAAACACACAAGACAGTAGCACAACAAGCAAACAAGCACCTCAAGCTTTGTGGCTTTCCCTTTGGGTCAGCTCACCTTACCACTTGCACTGCTAGCTAAAAAGAGAAATCTCACTCCCGGAAATGTATGTCACACCTGAGAGAATAAATAACATAATCGGGTTATAACTAGTGGGAAGGCTTTCTCAGAGTATGACGGTTTATTATAGCACTTGAGGTATCCGTGGGGGCGGGCAAGTTACACGGTGACAGGAGCTAAACACAAAAAGAATGAGGTGAAGCTCACCACAGAGCCAACATGTTACAACATGAGCTATAAAACAAACTAACTACAAATGCTAATGCATGAGGCAGTAGCCGTTGTAATGCATTAGTAATGTAGCTTAGTTGTTACCATGTAATCCAAAGCGGGTGAGTTATTTGAGAGTGAGATGACAGGGCCTGAGTGTGACATTTTGAAGATGCAAATAAAGACAAAGTGGCAAGTGCTAATGCAATGAACAGGGTATGTTACACTATCAAGGAAATAATGAAACTATGTCTGAAAGCAAGATGTAACAGAACATGCACGAATATAAAGGAGAAGAATTTAAACTAAGTTATAGATAAGCGGTGGTTAGAACTAAAATCTGGAACGTATATATACGGGGTTCAAAATCATTAGGTGAGCCAATGGAACAACAGTAGCACGCGCTAAGTCCCCAGCGACGAGCGCCAAAAACTTGGTAGGCCTGGAAAGGGTCTTATTTTATGGCCTACTTGTTATACCGCAAGTGCGAGGGTGTCGAGTTTATAGGCAGGTGGCAAATACGGGTCATTCCCACGAGACTTGTGTTGCATAAGTGATCTAAGGTTTGCTTAAGCAACTCAAGGAGATTGTGGCGAAGTATTGGTGTTTTGTCGAAGCGACTGAGATTGAGTGTTGTGAAAGTGAACTAAGGCAAAGAAATAAACTGTAAAGCACAAGGGTGGTTGATTCCACCACCTGACCTCATGCTCATGCAAATGTAAGTCTAGCTATGATTTTGTGCCTTCAATTGAAGGTCTTGGCTAGAAGTTCATTAACTAGTTTTGCTACTCACCCCTAGTATGAGTGGTCTTCTTACAGCATACCACTCATCACGGACTTAGTTCCAATGGTTAACTACTAATCTTAATCATGTTATAACACAACAAAATCATTCCCACACAAACATGCTTCACATTAAAGTCGTGGGTTTCTCAAACACCCTGGAAATGTAAATTAGAACATAACAAGAACAAATTAAACACAAGTAATCCTAATTGGTGCTCACGCTAGCCAGGGCATGCCCAAAATCATTCTCTACCTCTTCCTATTTATGATGCAAGAATACCCAAAACTCAAACCCTAATTTACTTTTAAAATAGAAATTAAAATCAAAATACTCACCCATGTGTCAACCCACTCTCTCTTCTGTCAATCGCTCCCATGCTTCCACAGTTGGGTGAGCCTATCTCTTATTTTCTCTAAGTTAGCTTCTAGGGTTGCGAAGCTAAGAGAGAAAACAAAACTAAAGAGGTGGTGCGGCTGCGAGAATGATGTGGCTGTGTCGGGAAGGTGATGGAGGTGATGGTTTGCTGAAGGTATGGGAGAATAGTAAGAAGAGTAAGACTCCGGGTTTCTCCAAGGAGTGGGGAAAAGAGAGGGTTTTGCATTTGGTTGTCAGGGAAGAAAGAAGGAGAGAGGACGAGAAAATGGTAGGTCGATGGGGGTATAGAGGTGTAGGAGTTTTGTTGTAGACGGAGGCATCCCGAATGCGATGGACGAGCCGGAAACGACGAGGATGGAGGGCGAGGATATCCGAGCAACCGAAGAGACTTGGAGTGATGTTTGGTGTGGAGCTGGGAGACATCAATGGGTCGATGCGTAGGAGGCGACAGCGGGGATGCGACAAAGATGAGATCTCAACGGCTTGGGAGTCGGAGCTCGATCAGGGTCGCGGTCGGGGTCTAGCTCAAGCCCGTGGCTTGGGATGGGATTCTTACTTGTTGGGTTGCAATAAATTGCGTCACCCATAGTGGAGACTACCCATTTTTACATCAAGCGAGGCACCGACCTTCATTTTTGTGACTTTCTAAAAAATCTGTTAGAGTGTGTGTCACCGTACGTCAATTCCGGTAGGAATGGTGAGCTACCCAACTTCGCACCACTTTCAAAGACTACTTTTGATCTCTTGAGTGCTAATTTTGGTCAATCATGAGGGTGACGTTTAAAGATGAAAAATCCTTCTTGTAGTTCGATTTGCGATTAGCATCACTCTCTCCCTCTCAACAACATCAATGATTCATAGAAACACATAAGTCAAGCAAGCGGAGCATCATCAGAATATTTGAAGAAAAGTTGAAATAGTCCAAGGTTTACATGCAACAAAGAAAAGAAAATAAGATGAGAATTAATGAAGTTTGTGAAATCAAGACAATACAAGTGTGGAAAATTGAATTTTATTGTTATTTTAATTTCCTCATATTCAAAAAAAAAAAAAAATTTGAGTTAGTAGTTTCATTGTTTTTATTGTTATTTTCATGTAAAAAAAAATGTTTGTCAAGTTTTTTGAAGTTCAAGTTCATCATCAACAGGTTGAAGACCAAGACCGAAGATTGAAGACATTTCTATGAATGCTTTGAGAGAGTGATGTTAATTGTCGATCGGGTGAGAAGGTAAGTGAGTACTCCCATCCTTGCTAATGGTTGATTTCCTTTCTTAGAGATCATCGGAAAAGATTCTTTTGTCCACAACTCTGTGGAGTCTCCAGAAATTATTTCGGAAGGTTATCCTTCTCATCTTCAACGTGTGCGGGGATTTCTCTCTTTATTCCCGCCCGCACACATGAGAGACTAAAAACCGGTCTTTTTGAGTGCAATTATCATAAAACCTTATTGGTGAGAGGCAGAAGTCGAGGCTTGTGATCACTATCGAATCCGAATTCTTTCATATGGTATGGTTATTTCTCGCTCAACTCTTAAGGATGAGAATGCGTTCTTTGGTAGTTCTAACTTCGTGTTACTAGCATGCGTAAACTCTATGTCCTCATAGCTCCTTGGATGCTTGAGACTCTTTTTACACTCAAGTTGGAGAAGGTTTTGTGGGTACACCTCTGGTAAACCCTCACGAGACTACAACTCGTCCACTAGGGACACCTAGCGGTTTAAAGGCTTAGTGCATACGCTAAATGCATTCGAGAGACTAGCGCGTTGGTATAGTTAGGATTTCTTAATTTCTGTTTCACTTGAGGACAAGTAAAATTGAGTTTGGGGGTATTTGATGAGTGCCAAATATTGCATATTTCTACACCTTTTATTGGCATTTAACTCATCTTTGTGCTCGTAAATCGATATTATCCTGCATTCGTATTTTCTTTGTTTTCAAGAATAAGTATTTGTATTAATTAATTTTGTGTTTTTAGGTAGTAAATAAAGATCGGAGAAATTGAGGAGCCAAAAGAGCGTAAAATTGGAGGCAAGCGTCTATGGAGCAGTAAAGCCAAAGCCCGCGCGCATCGCTTGCAACCCAACAAGGAGCAACCCATTTACAAGACATGGGCTTGAGCAGTCCAAGGCCCGACCCACGACCCGATCCAAGCCCGTCCCTTCGAGCCGTTAGATTCGAGCCATTTTCATCCTACGGTCGCATCGGCCTACGCATCGATCTCCGCCGCATCCAATGGTCGCTCCACCCTACACATCAAAACTTTGCTGCACCCGCTTCACACCACATCCACCTACACCTACACCCATCGACCAAACCTCCCATTTCTCATCTTCATCTTCTATTTCTTCTCCCCCGACAAAAATCAGAGAAAACCCATTCTCTTCCCCTTCCCCCGACCATACCATGGCAGAGCTACCACCTCACCACCTCCATCATCTCCTTACCCTGACAACAGCACCAGCAA
Organism: Papaver armeniacum; assembly: GCA_023531295.1. Classification (NCBI taxonomy): domain Eukaryota; kingdom Viridiplantae; phylum Streptophyta; class Magnoliopsida; order Ranunculales; family Papaveraceae; genus Papaver; species Papaver armeniacum. The sequence goes on from JAJJWW010004828.1 coordinate 70,455, forward strand.
CCACCTTCACCACCTCTCTAGGTCTAGCTATCTTTTTCTTAGCTTCTCCCATAACCCTAGAAGCTAAATTAGAGATAGATGGAGCTAGGGTTTTCTCCAACATCAAATCAATGGAGTCAGAGACGAGTTAGCAGAGGAAAGAGGTTTGGGTCTTTGTTTAATGGTTAGTTGGAGTGATTTGTGAGATATAAAATTGATGTTCTTCATGTGAGAGAGAACTCACCACGATTTAGGTTTTATTTTGCAATTTAATTTTCAAGTTTGTTTAGCTTTGCATGATGTTCTAATTCACTCGCTAGGGTGTAGATGAAACTCTCTTATTTAATGTGAAAGTAATCAAATTCTCACTTGTTCTTATTGTGTGTAATGATTATGAAAATAGTTAATTGTAGAACTAAATTTGCTTGTGATCAATGGTACTGTAAGAAGACCATTGATACTAGGAGTAAGTAAGGGGATTTAGTTATACAATTATCCATCTAAAGCCTTCAAGGGAAGGCATAAGAACAAAGTGATAATTCACATTACCTTAGCATAGGATTAGAGAGTGAATTCAATCACCCTAGTGCCACTCAACCATCTGTTACAACACCTTTTGATTATTTGTTGCCTTAGAATAGCTACAACAGCTCATTGTCGTATCGACACCAACCCATATTTGTGTTACAATACCTTAGAAATCAGTTTAGTGAAGCCCTGCTGACATTTACACACTCCATTTCCCTGTGGATCGACCTGTGCTTGCCTTGCCTCCAATAGGCACTGTGCACTTGCAGTTTACACGTAGGCGAAACATTTTTACAAGCCTACCATGGGTGGGATATTTTCGTGTTTTGGTATTTGGAAACTGTTAAACATGATAAGCATATGGAAGAGAGATGCTTTGAGAGCGACCGGTCGAGGCACACAGGGAGGATAAGAATATTGACTGGAGATACAAAGGATTTGATGAGAGAAACACAGCAGGGAGACACTAACTGACAGACAGAAAGTAACGCCGAATAGCAAGGGGAAAATCACTCTTCAAAAAATACCGCATTAAATGGGGAGATAAGGAGAGAAAAATGTGTAGGAAAGCTAGCGAGAGTGAGGGTGCCTTTAGTGATACCTGAAAAGAAAACAGCAAGATAATCAGATAAACAGGGGGTTGCCGTAATTTAATTTTCTTACCGGGGAAAGACGTCGCCTGTGAGGAGGTAGCCTTGGAAAATCAGTTGATAGAGCTTAGAACATACTCAATACAGTATGATCTAAAAAGTGATTTTTTTTAGGAAGGTATTTGAAATTTGTATTTGAAATTTGCTTGAGAACTGATTTTTTAGGAAGGTATTTGAAATTTGTTTTTTGAAGAAAGTTTTTGTATGACGTAAATTTGTTTTTTAATGAGACTTTTATTTATAAGTCATTACTAGTCGATTTGGAAGAAGTCTTCCCCATCCGGTTTTTAGGAAGGTATTTGAAATTTGTTTTTTGAAGAAAGTTTTTTTGGAAGAAGTCTTCCCATCGGTCGTGGTGTTTCCCAACGTGCCTCCTCTTGGTTTATACTCGTCCCCGGGCGCATCGTCCAAGCATGGTGTATGTATGTTCCTCCCCTTCGAGTATATTCTCCATCTTCGGGCGCATTCTTTCGTTGCTTCTGGCACACTCTCTATTGTTCATTTGATCGACGCACTGCAAGCTGGCGCACTCTCCAAATGCTTCTGGAGCATACTCGACCATTTTACCCACTGTCTTTGCTGTATCGTCCAAGGTGACTTCTATTTCGTCCTTTTCCCCGATCCTGGGGTATTCACATTAAGTCTCCCGGCACAAGTTATCGGCTCTTTCCCTATTTTTCCTACTTCCTTGATGATTAGTTTTTTTTTGTATATATAAATTAATGATTAGCAATGATTGTCAATGATTAATGAGACTTGAATTTCTAATGATTAGTTTTTTTTTCTTCTAAATTAATGATGAGTAGTGATTGGTACTGATTAATGGGGCTCGAACTTCTCCGAAGAAGTTAATACTCCCTCCGTCCCTATTATATAGCGAGTTTAGAAATTTTCTAGTCCCATTAGATAAGCGGAGCTCCTGTTCCAAAGTTATTTTTTCCACATATGCCCCTATTAATGATGCATGGGTATCATACAATTTAGTTTACATGTGAGATAGAGATAAATAAAATAATATTTGTATTGGAACAAGGGAAGGATAAATTAGGAAAGTAGGAGGAAATTTATGAAAACTAATAATTTTCTTATTCTAAGAGAATACTACTTCTCCGCCTATATAATAGGACGGAGGGAGTATGAAAAAATTCGAATAGTTCCACTATTCTTCTTTCTTCTTCCCATTTATTATTACTACTGGTCCCACTACAGTTCATTTCCACGCATGCTTCATCAGTTAACGCATAATCCCCTTCATGTTTCCAAAAGTGCACTCTCCATCTTCAAAAGCGCACTCTCCATCTCTCGCTTCAGCCGCACACTCCAAGTACCTAGTCAGTGCGCCTGGTCACTTACTCCTCTTCCAGTGCACCTTCCCGATCAACTGTTACTCGCTCCAACGACTAGCTACGCTATCCAGCTCTTTGCATGTGTTTCTTGTCGGACCCATCTTCTCATTTTTGGTGCACGCTTTATCCTCTTAGCAAAAAAGGATAAATGAGAAGAAGTTATGGGCTTATGGGCTAGATTGGAGGTGACTTAGTCACGCTTATGGGATAAATGACTTAGTCACGCTTAGTTATGGGCTTATGGGATAAATGACTTAGTCACGCTTTATCCCGACTAAGTCTTATGGGCTAGATTGGAGGCGCTAGATTAGCACTTAAGTGTTGCAATTCAAAAAAAAAGTGTAGCAAAAAAGTTAACACTAGTTCTCTCTCCTACCAGTTGCTAGCATGTGAACTAGCATGCTAGATAGTTACGCTAAATGATTCAGCGCTTGAAAAACTACCTTTTCGCGGAATGGTTCAAGCCGAGAGATTTATGTTTGATCTCGGTTGAGATTTAAAGCGCCGAACCATTCAAAATCAGTATTTGAATGGTTGTTATTGGGTGACGTGGACTGCTAATCTAGCTGCGAGATTAGCACTCCCATAAGACTTAGGAGGTAGTCCTGATTGCTAATCTAGGTGCTAGACTAGCACCCCATAAGACTTAGTCTATCCATCTCTTTAGGTAGTGCGTCTGTTCCCATATTTTTAAACATTTTGTCGAATGTTCCCCTTGATATCTATATTTACTTTGATCACTTCATGTCTTTCAAATAAATTCACATTCCATCCTTCTCTTAAATTTGGGGTATCCACATTGAGTCCCCTGGCTGTTTGGCTAGACGTCAGGCTATCCAGCAGTCACAATAAATATCATTATTTCTCTTATCTAACAAAGTCCCCTGTTCTTGGTACGAGTTTCTATTTTTTATCAGATATATTATATTTTACCGTGCACTATTTCTCGTCTCGTTCTACGTGACATCACATTTTAAAACTATAAATACTCCCCTTATTCTTCATTTTGTTCAAACATTTTAAGTTGTCCATTCTCTCTTATATCATGAGCATTTTTGAAGAAGAGTATTCGATGGAGATATTCCCGTTGATGATCCTTCTTCTCCTTCTTTGCAGATCGATCCTCATGACGTGGCTGGCCTGGGTCGAGGTGGTAAGTCTATGGCTTTCATCCGTTCGAACTACTACAACAACTATGCTGACGGACATGATCTCTTCCAGGACGTGTTCTTCCAATCCCTTTATTGGATTGACAACTGTAACCGTTATGTCATCTCCCGTTTTAGGATGTTGTTAGTGTTGGTACTGCAACAATAAAATGCTGAAAGAATGATGTTAGAAATAAATTTCTGAAAAAGCTTAAATAAACACTTAATGAGAAACAACAAACAAGAGGGCGAGTCACGTGTTCAACACGCTGTCCTTAACACGATAGTTCACCGTACGCCTCAAAATGAGTGATGCCTATACCCCGTGGTGAAGTCGTATCCGGATAAAACTCGCTCGTTGCAAATACTATAAGCACGATAATACTTGCCCACTCTTACGAAATCAACAACAATGGCACGGAATATAAACACCACACATATGGAGAAAGACGAAAAGAAGAAGGATAGTAGCTTCTTCTGGACACATTTTGGAATGAAGAATTCTAGTCCCTTTTATAGGTAGAAATGAGAGAGGTGAAATCAATGCACATTAATGTGCGGAATTATGTTGCATGATGTCGACATAAATCAGTCATAAAATAGTCAAAAAAAATGGTAAGAAATAATGTCGTCATTTATGCACATAAAAACGTTATGAAATATTTTTGGTAAGAAAATAAAATCTCCCATGTCACACACACCCACATTCAAGACAAAATTTAATTTGAGTTTAAATTCGTTTAAGAAATAATTCAAAAGTAATTTTGCCAAAAAGATAAGTCTTGGTGGACATACGTCCATGGCGTAAGCACGATCCACGCACATTGTTTGTCTAACTATCCATAATGGATTAGTTAAATAGTGGAACTCCTCTTTAGTTATACCCTATATGGGACTAAAGGTCATATTTCATTCACTCATTCTCCAACAATCCCCCACATGAATGAAATACCGATAAAATCATAAACGAAAAGCGAGAAATACCACTTAGGCAAGAGGTGTCCATGAGGTCTTGAACCTTTGCTTAGTGAGAAATTTAGAACTACTTGATGGATAGTGAACGCGATGTCTTGAATTGCCATCGTTTGGTGTAATCTGCGATAATAACCACACGTGATATCTCTCTAGGTGTTGTCAAGTTCGTGTCGTTGTGTCCTTTTTGGCCCTGGACAAATCCGTTTCTCGAATGCTCTAGAGAATCGCCTCTATTCTCATAGAAGCGACCCACTTCCACATTCGGATAAAGCGAGTTCCACCCATAGTGTTTATCTTTGCTACACCCACTTCAATCTTAAATTGAAACTATAGAACTCATTAAGACTTAGTTAAAAGTCATCCTTCACATGCAGTCACACTATCACGTCTACACCATAGCGAAGGGACAGAGAATAAAATTCTCTGATAGTGTTTACCTTGACCCACCACAAATTAGTTGTCTCATTCAAAACCTTGATCTTGGGATCTCTAGTCAGCAATGTTGAGTATCCTTCATGGCAAGTTTAATTGATGAGCTTAAGCCCCATCCCCCTCGGAGCAATTCTAACTATTTCTTTGGACAAACCTTTCGTCAAAGGCTGTACGATATTCTTCTTGGACTTTATCCAATCAATGAAAATAACGCCTATTGAGATTAGTTGTTTTTAGTTATAGTTATTTATAGCTTGGCTAATATAATGTATAGATATAGCTGGCACTACACCAAATTTCCAGATTCGTAATAGCATTCGTGAACGGCTTTGTGGCCGTTACAAAATTCCCGTTACAAATGGTCGTTACAAAAAATTTGTAACAGTCAGAGTCAGCATTAAATTTTTTTAAATTAAATATAATGAGCTAAGCCGTTATTTAATTTTTTTATAGGCGTGCGAGTCACACGCTTGGTCACACACGGGTCGTAACACCTTGAGTCTGTGCGTGTGCCGTTCACATGCGTAGCATTATGTTTCCACCCACGATCATTTATACTAGAGGATACTTCCCCCTATGCGTGTGCCACTCACATGCATGATTTTTAGGATATACCCAAGGGAATCGACAAATCGAGTATTCATTTTTCATTTCTCTCTTCTGCTCATGCCTCTCTTGTTTTCCTCTCATCCGATGAATCGATGAACCCTGGTGAAACCATTAGTCGAGAAACCATCACAGAAATCTCTTCAATCTGTTCAATAATCTTCAATCATCGATCTATGTAAGTGTTTATCATCATAAGTTTCTCAATTTTTAGGGTTTTCAATCGTCTGTTTTTAGGTTTCATTTCATCTATTTTTCCTAATACGACTTGTTAATCCGTGAATCTAATACTTTGTTTCATCTTATTTTCGTTTTGTTAATTTTCTTCGATTGAATCTAATTCTACTTGTATCCCTTCCTTTATTCTCTTTGAAGAGAGAGCAGCTGCTGCGTTCTGTGTGTGAATCGGTGGTTTCATCATCATCTTCTTCTTAAAAATCAATCAGCATCATGTCTTACCGATTGATAGATGCAAACCTAAAAAGTGACGTCAAGAATGCAAAATAGTTGCCCCGTTGTCAAGACTGGTAATTTTACAGATCCCTAGCTATCACCTCATCCACCAATTAGGGTTCGATTTAGTTATTGAAATTCATAATGAAAAAACCCCTATTTGTTTCAATCAGATTTGGGAAGATGCTGAATCATTATTTAAGTTTCTGTTTTTGTAATTTAGGGTTTTTTTTTTCCTTTCATAATTTGGGTTTTATGTTTGTGTTAATTGAACATGGAAATTGTGTATTGAAGTATTGGATGTGGTATCTGTGTCAAGGTAGGACCTTTTTTTTTTTTTTTTTTTTTTTGTTATGTGGTTATTCATTATGACTTATTGTCCTGTGTTTTATTTGGTTTCATTTTGGAATAGAAATGCCCATATGAAGCCATTCAGATTATCAACCTGCCTAAAGATTTGGATAAGGATACAACACATCGTTGTAAATCCTTACACTTTCAAGTTACATGTATCTAAATGTCTATCTATACTACCTCTCGCCATGTTAATTACTCTTAATTTCGTTGTCTGATCGATCAAAATTAAAAGATCATAATCCCAACCATGTAAGCATTATAATAATGTAACAAAGGTGCTTGGAAAGGTATTCACAAAATGTTTTCGTTCATGAAGGTATCACAACGTTGATTAGAGGTGGGACCGGTCCTCCGTCGATGGAACTCGTGCAACTACATGTACACTGAACACTGAAGGTGCAGGCGGTGTTCATGCTCCAAATATCATCGAAGTATCTAGTGTAATACATGTCTTGCCTTCATCCACCAACCCAACTCGTCCTTATACTCTTAATACAGTAGATAAGCACGTCAACATGCTAGTAAGAAGAACACAAAAATAAAATTTTATCTTTTTTTTTCCTAATTCTTGTTGTTTATCTTTTATTCTTTCGGCCTCTTAAACTGGTCTGAGTTTCATATATATGGTTTCTCATCATCTTGATAAGAATATCCCAGATGACGTATCATCTGCTGAATCTCGAATAAAAATTTGAGTCAATTGCTGCAGAAGACATTTTGCGTGATCTGGGGGCCATCAGTATTATTTCTTCTGATTCGTAAGCTATGGTTCGTATTGGAGAGGTCTAATATCTTTCTTCATTAGTTCATCTGTCATTTTCTTTTCGTATAAATACTTGTTAATGACTGAATATGAACAATAGATTTTTGTTCGTTTTTTGTTCAAGGAGATTATACACATCTTAAGTGATTGCTCTATGCGAGAATATCTTCCTCTGCAGTGACATTGCCATTGATATATTCTCAAGTTCTTATTCTGAAATTTCATAAGGTATAATCAAGATTGCATGTTTATAGGTGATAACACGAACGTGGAAAGTATATGATTGTTTTCATGCTTAGATTATTATCCTGTTTTCAAGATAAGAGTGAGATCTTGAGCATGGATGCATTGGCTCACACAAACACGTTTCAAGATCTCACAACTCTTATTACCGGGTCTTATTTGCATTTTTGCGATTCTTTCTTTATAGAGTTTGTTAAAAATATGGAAATATGAATTTGGTGTTTGATGTTTCGACTTTGTTGTTCTTCGTGTTATGCAACGAACTAAAGTGAAGGAGATACAGCTATGATGGAGATAATTGTTGTTATCAGTAATTGAAACTAGAATGTTTGAGCTAATGGTTTGTCATGGTTGTTTGAAGTTCAGGTTAAGAAGTAGAGGGAATGGTCAGTTGTGTGTATGATGCAGTTGGAAGGGCTTTATTGAGTCTGAAATCGGGTGACTGAGATTAGCATAAGAAGAAGCTTACTGATAATGGAATCTTGAGTGTATATGATGATGTTGCAGTTGAGATTGGTTGATGTGTATGGATGCTTAAAATGAATGGGTTGCTTCTGAAATAAGCTGCAGAGATGATGTTGCTGCTAAGCAAGTGATATTAATTTGTAAGTGTATCAACTTCTTAATATAGTTAGTGATCTTACTCTTTTGACTCAATCCAGATGCCCTTCAAGACGGATAATATCCTTAACTAATTGAATTTTCTTATTAAGATAATAACTTATATGATTGCATGGTGGTACCATGGAAAAATTAACTCAGAAACATGCACTTATTTTTGCAGCAGATGCGGGTTCTGGGATCAAATCTAGAAGCTCATTAGCTTTAACGGCCGGTACAACTAAAACAACATTGAACAATGGTCGGGTTGAAGATGCTCCTGATGCAAACACAGATAAAAGTTCTGCATCTACCACACTAATCAGGCGCCATTAGCGTTCGTGCACCTTCGGCTGTCCCGAAACCTTTTGTGAACTTGTCACCAATCAGCGCCATTAGCGTTCGAGACCTTTAGTGAATTTTGTCGGTCGATCAGCGCCTTTGGCTGCCCCCGAGACCTTTTGTGCATACGCCATTTTTCCAACTTACTTTATTGCTTAAAGCGGGCATTTACAAGGTAGGACTCAAGCGTAAAAAATTTTCAACCACCTGCCATTGATGGGTGTTTTGACCTTGGTCCCATTCATGCGCCAAAGCTTGTAGTATCCGCTTTCTACCACTTTCCTTATTGTGAACGAGCCTTCCCAATTTGCTGCGAATTTGCCAGCACTGGCATTTCTCTGTACGTGCGGGGAGATTTTTAAGACTAGCTCATCAACCTTGAAGGTCCTCTCCTTTACACTCGGTTGTAGTAGTTAGCCGCACGCTTCCTATAAGCTTCCGCGAACCTTTCGCACGTGCTCTTCTTTCCTCTATTGTGTCTAAATGGGCAAAGCGGCTCACTTCATCTGGCGTTGTATGGCTAGCCATTGCCACTCTTGTAGATGGGATTGCTATCTCTCGGGTAGGATCGTATCTTCTTCGTGAGACCGGTGAGTAAGGAGATACACCCGTAAACCGCGCTTAGAAATCCTATACGCCCGAGTGCCAAGCAGAATCGCTCGTGCCATTCTCTATGGTGGTCATGTACTATTCTACCGAGGATGTTGATGAGTATCTTATTTGTTGCCTCCGCTTTCCCATTCCCTTTGGGATAATAAGGGGTAAACGTGTGGAGCCTTACATTGTATTGGCGAGTAAATCAATTACATCCTTGTTCATGAATGATTTCGCGTTATCGCGCCTGATTATCATATGTGCACCGAACCTGCAAATGATGTGTTATTTGATGAATGCGGCTATTGTGGCACTGCGTAATCTTTGAGGGGTATCGCCTCGACCCATTTCGACGCTGTACTCAGTGGCGGTGATTATGTACTTATGTCGCTTTGAGGATGTTGGGTTGATTGGCCCTATAAGATCGAGCCCCAAGGTGTGGAATGGCCAGGGCGTTACTATGCTATGCAATAGTGCGTGGGGGGCTTGGATCAAGTTCCCATGTGTCTGGCACTGCAAGCATCTTCGGGCGTGTTCTGCGGTATCACTTTCCATGGTCGGCCAGTAAAACCCTCCTTCGTAAAGTTGCAGGAACAAATTTCGCATCCCCTGGTGCTCTGCATCGTGGGATCGGGTCATTACTTCTATGGCTTCCTGATTTGACAGGCATCGCAGCGCGGCATTACCATAACTTCTCCGATAGAGAATATCTTCATGCATGAAGAAAAGCGCTTCCTTCCTTTATATTTTTAAAGCCAATTGTCTGTCACCAGGCAGCTTCCTGTGTTGGATGAAATCGATGTAAGGTTGTCTCCAGTCTACTTCTTCGGCTGTGCAGACCTCCGCGGGCTGTGGAGGGGCTTGGCAATCGGCGCAAGTGTCTTGGAGTGCTGCTGCTTGAGCTGACATACTTGGCCAATATACGCCCATCCTTTGAAGCCTTATGTATAGATGAACGACACCGGTCTGCCAACATGTTTCCATGTGTATTTCTTGGAGCAACTTCTCCGCCTCCCTTTTATTTACACATCTTGCGAGGGATCCTCCTACGCCCCGTAGTACAACGCACCTTGGATCATCACGAATCGCTTTAAGGCTTGAGTACGAATCACTCGCTCCTCGTCCATCCGCGTCAAGTCTTCGATGTATGCCTTTCTCCGTCGTCCGCCTCCTCGAAGGACAAGTCCTCTTTCCAAGTACTAGGTAACCCTTTTCTTCACCGTAACCGAACCTCTTCTTCATTGTTTAATGGTACCTTGCTTGCCAAGGTTTCTGTGGCGTCTCGTGTGTTTATTTCCGCCTCGCCGCATGATCTAAAGTCGATCCCGTTTGACTCATCAGCCTTTGGGCCTCTGCCCGGTAGGGGCCCAGGTGCGGTTCTTTGACGTGGAAATCTTCGTTCACTTGATTCGTAACAAGTCGGGAATCACCTTTGACTTCAACGTCTCCAAGGTTAAGCTCTTTCGCCATTTGGAGTTCCGTAATTAGGGCTTCATACTCTACCACATTATTACTGCATGGAAAATCCAGTTTGAACGAGTATGAGAGTAGTTCTCCCCTCGGGGCTTCAAAGACTACTCCTACTCCTCCCACGGACCCGTAAGAGGATCCGTCAAAGAACATGGTCCAAAGGCTTGTCAACATCTGCGCCGCGACCTCTCCTGTATGTATTCGTGTACTTCATCGTCTCCTACTCCTAGGAACATGGCCATGAGGTTGGTTATTGCTTGTCCCCTTACGGCTTCGGCCGCCGGGTACTTGAGCTCAAACCCGATAGTTGAAGCAACCATCGGGCGGTTCTCCCGTAAGGACAGGTCTTGGGCTGTGCACGCTATCGGGTTCGCTGCTGCCACTACAATGGTTTCATGTGTTAGGAGGTAGGGATGCAGCTTTTGAGTCGCTTATATGAAGGACAAACATGCTTGTTCTACATGCAGGTATCTTAATTCTGCATCATGTAGAACCCGACTCACGTAATAGATAGGTGACAGCTCAGCCCCCCCCCACCATGTCTTGCGCGAGAACTGTGCCAATTTCTGAGCTGGTAGACGCCGTGTAGAGAGAAAGAGGGACTCCACGTATCGGAGGTCTAAGAATCTTAGGGCTGACAAGACACTGCTTCAACTTTTCAAAGGCGGCACACTGTACCTCTCCCCATACGAAGGGTATACCTTTTTTCAGCAAGGGAAGGAACGATCATCATTTGTGCTAAAACTGCATAAGAAGGTCGTATGTACGATATTCGTCCCTATAAAGGCTTGCAACTCTTTGGTGTTTTGGCGGTGCCATTGCTTTGTAATTACTTCGACTTTGCTTGGGTCTACATGAATTCCTCACTAGTCACTACAAAGCCCAAGAATTTCCCGGATGTGACCCCAAAGGCGCACTTGAGAGGGTTCATCTTGAGTTTGAATTTCTGCATCTCTCAAAGGCCGTCATTAGGTGAGAGATGTGATCCTCGGCCTTCTTTTGTCTTGACTACGATGTCGTCAACATATACTTCTATTGTCCGGTGCAGCAGGTCATGAAAGATGGATGTCATGGCGCACTGATACGTGGCACCGGCGTTCTTCAATACAAACGGCATCATTACGTAGTATAAGTTGTCGTATGGGGTTTGAAAGTCGGTTTTCTTTGCATCTGCAGGGTCCATCTTTACTTGGTTATATCCGCTGAAGCCATCCATAAAAGAATATCTTTTCTTTTTCTCGGTCGCCTTCGGCGTCATGTCGATGTTTGGCAAGTGGAAATTGTCCTTTGGGCAAGCTCTGCCAGTCTCTATAGTCTACACAACACCTAACCTTTCCATTTTTCTTGGTTGCGGCACGATGTTAGCCAACCAAGTGGGGTGTTGTATTGGCTTAATGAATTTGGCTTTAAGTAGCCGCTCCACTTCCTCCTTTATCGCAAGGGCGGTAGCCCTAGGAAACTCGCGGCTTCTTTGTTTCACGGGTTTGAATTCAAAGCGATACTCTTAGATTATGTACCACGAGATCGCTATCTAAACCCTAAGTATTTTGTCATAGTCATAAGCGAAGAGTCCTTGTATTCTTTAAGTAACGCGATCAATGCTACCCTTTCCTCTTGGTCCAGATTCTTTCTTATCATGATGGAGCGCTTGTCTTCTTGTGTTCCTATGTTTATTTCTTCCATTTCATCCACGGTTAGGTCTTTTGTTGTTCGTTCCTCATTGGTTCTTGTAATGACGCTTACCAACTGATCGCGCAATTCTTGGTCATCAATTGTGTTGTATGGAAGCTCGGACAAGCTTTGTTCTGCGCTTTCATCGGGAACCCCCGCTTCACTCGTCAAATCGTCAGCATGGTTTTTCTCATTTGCGGGCATTCCCTCGGCTAATTGCTATAATCGGTACACATGTCCACCATCGGGCCTGGAGAAGCGTTGGAAACTGGGTTGCTCATCTTGCTTCCTTTTTCTTTTCGTTGGTAACACCATCCTTGACGGACTGAACACGGATTTGGTGGGTTCCTCTTTTTCTTCGTCCCCCCACTTCGGCAGCGGGGTGAGTCGAGCTTCAAGCATTTCGTCCTCTTCTTTTGGATCGTCATAGAAAATTGCGTCCGCCATATATGCTTCTTACGGGGTCGAAAGGGTTGCTCGTGGAGGGAATTCGGTACTGCTTGCCTCCTATGTTAGTTTTTACACATTGATGGTACGTCGACGCGACTACTTTGTGGTTGAGTAGCCAGCCTCACCCTAGTAACACATGGAAGGTAGTGTCATCTTCTAGAACATAAAAAGGGGTGGTCCCTCGGATAGGACCAACCTTCATTGCTAGGTTAATGATTCCAATAGTTGTTTGGGTGTGGTCTCCAAACCCTTTTATTGTAGTGACCCGCATTCTTATCGCGGACCATTGTATGCCTAAAACATCGAGCGTATGTATCGAAATCAGGTTTAAGGATGCGCCCCCGTCAATAAAAGCTCTTTTCAGCGGCTGTCTGTTGATATACACGGTGAGATATAGAGGCCTGAGGTGCTCATTGATCGCTGTCGTAGGCATCAAAAATAATTACACTTTCTTACTACTCAAAATATATAATGAAGCAAGGGCAAGAAAGGATCGTTCCCACAGAGAGGACTTAGGTTGTCAATATGTTATGGTTTCTTAAAGGTAACAAGGGGGGTTTTCTGATTTTTATAAACTAAATTATACTAAAAACAAATAAAGTAAAGCAAACACGCAAATCAAGATATAAAGATATTGGTTAAGGGTATCATTTTCATTTACTAACATATTCTTGTCTTAATAACTAGAATTGATATTTAATCTCTCATTATCAAAGGCCCTAGGATACCTTGATCGCAAGTATATCCCGCAAATCTCCTCTTGTCATCAATAAACACATTAAAAGATGCGAATATGAATTCTATCTAAGAGAACAACCTAACGTGTAAAAGCACTAATCAAGTTTAATTCCCTAGATGCATTAAGTTCTATGAAATCAGGCCAATCAAAGCAATCGAAGATGTAAAAACACTAATCCGATTTAATAAATGTTACAATTCACTTGTGACTACTAGGATGTATCACTACAAGCAATACTCACAATTATGCTACTTGCAATCGAAATTTATCACTTTTGCGTATAATAAACTCTAATCTAGCAATAAAGATGGAAGCAAACTCAATCGATTCGCGATTTGACTAAACAAGCATTCAAATCATGTAACAATATTAATGGTGAATCATAAACGATAATATTGAGACAAAACTAATATATCAAACAAGGATTCATGTTATGTGAAATCCAACTAATCCATAACCAATGATAAATTAAGTACTCATGTTAAAGGAGTTCATCACAAGAATAAATAGAAGTTTCATGTTTCTAAACCCTAGAACAAAAGTAGAAGAAGAGATAAGATATGTGAGAGGTCTTCCATTTTATATAATTTCACTTCCCAAAGTAGGTCATAACCTCACTTTGCCAAGATTCGATCGCTCACATCCCATGAATGAAGCCCACTTAGAATAAGTCCAAGTCCATCGAATCGGATCGGGAATCACCGAGTCGAATCGGTAGAAACAAAATCCACCGAGTCCATCTGCTTTTGATTGTTTTCCTAGCCAAATTCCGGCTCCTCCCTGCACAATTCAATCTTAACATTCATCTATTTCCCCTGTTAGTCTTTTCCAGCCAGTATAACTTGAACTATAGATGCAACCATTCTCTTGTTCTTGGCAGCAATATACACTCATACAAACTGCATCCAATAGCAGCTCCACCTGCAATTCCAACACCATTCTATGCTCAATTGCATCAGTCTTCATTCCAAATCAAAGCTGCAGGCTTCGGTCACCGTACACACAATCACTCGCGACACAACCTTATAATTTCAAGACTTCAATTTGTTCCCCTGTTGCGTTCATTCATTCTTCCGCCAACAGATTCCTCCACCATTACCATTACGCTTGTAGCCTTCAACTTCACCACAACCTCGAATTCGCTTTAGGTTCTATTTCAAACTCTTCTTGCTCCTCTTTTTGGTGCTTCAAATTCAAACCCAAATCTTCTTCGTTCATCACCACAACAAATGATAACCCACGACAACCATCACTTTGCTTCATTTCTGCAGCTTTCAACTTCGAGTTACAACCATCTTGACCTAGCCACGAAAATCGCATCACTCTCTCTTCCCCGTAGCTTCTCTACCATTCTCCATTACCGCATACTACACATTCCATTATGCGGCTCCAAAACTCAACCAATGTGTGCAGCTTTCATATTTAAATCACACGCAACAACTTCCCTTGTAAGTCTCGGCTCAAACTCCAACACAACCACTTCTTTCACAACTTCAACCTCTCGTAGATTCCCATGAAAATCAACCTAAAACCCATTCTCACTTCTGCAGTTTAAACTCAATTCATGCCCAATTTCACAACCACCATCTTCAAATCATCTAACCAATCTTTGTCATGAATTTCTTGACATTTCAACCTTGCTCTAAAGACGAACTCTCATATGAAGAACTCCACAAAGTTTCAGTAAATCGAATTTATCCTGCCGCTAACCCGCAACACTTCTTGTCTCGCATTCAGACCACTACATCAATTTACGGTCTTCTCAAGATCACCGCTGCATCGCCCCTTGGAATGCCATCACCCGCAATGCATCCCTTCGCCAAAGAACCACCAGTTCGATATATATATTCTCTATTTACATCTCAATTGAATCGAGACAACACCACCATCTCAACTAGCATCGACTCCCTTACTCGAATTCAAGCTTCGCCATCACAATAGTACTCAATTAATATCCGAAAACCTATTCTCATTGCGTAACAACTTCAATTGCAACCACCACCTTTATCGACTCAGTTCGACCCGAGAAAACCCTATAGCCCTTGTGATTCCGGCTCCTCTTCAAATACGAGTTGCACAAGCAACATGATAGAAGCATTTATGTGTCTATTTTAATCCCAGTTACATGTATTGTTAGTGCTCGATTTTGTACTTATTTGCCATTTTATGTTTTTGTAGGTGTTTTTGGAGAAATGAGCTTTTGATACGAAATCGGCTCGAAAAACCACACAGGGAAATCTACTATTCACACCCCCAATTTGGATAAGGGGCACACAATCGTTAAGGGGCACTCCAGCATTATTTGCACCCAGATGTGCTATTTACGCCCGGTGGCTAAAGGGAGTCCAACATGGATAAGGGGAGGTCACCTCTTTGTTTGAATTTTTGATTTTGGCGGGGAAAGTAGGTATTGTTTCTCGGCATTTAGGTTGAAGTTTTGGACGTGATTTACGTGAGATTCAATCGTTGATTTTCATGGGATAGGCTGTTATGGATAACCAAAGAGGGTATGGGTATTCGATTAAATTTGGAATTGGCTAGATCATCGAGTTTAAACAGAATAGAGAAGGAAAGATATCCCGCGATTTTTAGGCAAGGATTGGAAGAAAATTTAATGCAGTTTTACCCGAAAATGACTTGGAATGGTCCTGTTAGGACAACACAGGACAGGTAAGAGTTTCACAGTCGAATAAAAAGGAAGTTTCTACGTGGTTTTGATAAAACAGGGCAGTGGAGCTATTCTCGGAGTATTGTTGTCCGGGCTATGAACTTTCTAAGCATTCGTATCTATCTGGATGGGTAAGTTCGGGTTAAAACTTAGATTCGAAAATATATGGAAAGATGCTCGGTTTAAGTAAAACAAGGAGATTGAGAGTATCACGGTATTTTGGTTGAATACATGGAAGTTATCGGTTGGAGATAAGGGAATATTGGTAGTTGTTTGATTCGATATTACCCTTGAGAGAGTCTTGGACGTTGGATTCTACTTGGAAGACGCGTGAGAAGCAAAACAGGGAGTGTTGAAGCCGCATATGAGGATATGGAAAGAAGAAATAAAACCCGTAACTTTGGCAAAAAGAAAGAGCAGATTTCTTGGAGATTAAATCGACCTGTTGGCTATATAATGGGTGTACGAGAGTTGTAGAAGGTTATCGGGAGTTTGGGGTGGTTGTTGTGAAGACAGGAACGTTGCAGAGGAGAGTAGCAGCAGCAGGTGAAGAAGAAGGAAAGGGTTACAGACGACACTACAGAAGTGTCGTTTCTCAAGAACCCTAATCGAAGAACATTAAGCACAAGAAAGAGCGATCGCATTCAAGACAAAGAAGTAAAACTATCGTGTTTCTCCACAGTCTTATTCCTTTGTAATGCTTGAACTGTAATGCCAATACAGGCCGTTGCATATTGGCCGAGTTATATAATTTCTTCAATAAAAACACCTTTTGAGCCATGATTTATTATTTCCGGTGTGTTTTTACCATGAGGAGTCGAACCCCAACACCGGGATGACGGAGGAAGCCATATTTCATACGTGTGGTAATTATATTTAATTCTTTCATGACTTTTTGCATAGATTGTTAATTTTTTTATGGTTTTTATTGAATGGTTGTGATTTCAATTGATGGGTTATACTTAGGTTAAGTCTTTTGATATCCCATGCTTTAGATATCTTGTCGTTGTTTTTCAAAAATCTACCTTGGCAAAGAAACAGTCAATATTTTATTTGAGCTATAATTTTTGGAATAAATATATGAATCGCATGAATGAGTTTGTAGTTGCGGGGAAATCCCACACTACACCGCTCACAAGAATCTACACAATCAAATTATTTTAAGATGAAGAATTGCAATTTTTATTGATCAAACTCACAAGTATTACAAGATGAAAAGGAGAAAAGCTAAAGAATTACAATCACTCTAAACTTTTCTCTCTCCTAATGACTTGCTCAACACTCGAAAAGATCTCTCCTCCCTCAAGTTTACTCGACCCTTTATATAGGACATTACATAGTGGATGACATGTGCCTAAGCTGTCCCTTTATTTTCGAATTTGGCTTGCGACATTATCGCAAGTGCACATATGTTAAATCTCGTGACACTCCTCAACCTCGCTATATTTTCACATCTTTCTCGTGTTTTGGATGTCGTCATCCGTTACGTTATTTTTTATTTTCATCCCGCGATGTCTTCGCAGTGTGTCCTTTATGGATTTCGTGAGAATCTTGAAGTTGCGATATTCTGATCCTACATCTTGCCATCTTCTCATGTCTTCTCTGCGAAGAAGGGAACGTCATGAGAACTTAGCATTTTCAAAATGCCGCAGCTGTTCATTTTTTCATATACTTCTGTATTTGCATGATTTCGTACCGTTACACAGAATTTATTACACGTATCTCTACTTCCACCCATTTCTTGACACGTCTCTTTCAACCGTTATTTCTCAACCATTCACGTCTCTTCTCGCATTAAATGCGTTTATCTTCTCGAGAATTCTTCTCTATATATAGTTTTCTCACCTTCCTCTTCTTCTTTTTTACTTTCTCTCTTCAATTTTTCTTCAAGTCTCCTCCGTAATTTCCGCTTCTGCTACTGTAAGTCTTCTTCTTCTTCTTTCTTTTGATCTTTAGTTCTTCATTCATTCTCATACTGAAAATGGCTCCAACCGGCCGCAAATATGAACAACTTTTAGGAGACGTTCAAAAAGGTTTGTTAGAGAGAGGTTTCACATTATCCACCATTCCTGATCAAGAATCTAAATCCATTCTCTCTGCTAAATCAGCATCGATCATCATTGTGATGATCAAAAAATTATTGTTTCGCTAGGTCAGATTCTCGCCGGTCTTCCGATTCCTCTATACAATCCTGATCTTCCTTTATTTTATGAAATTCTTGCTCATGCGAAATTCTCGCGAGCCATCTATCAATTAAGCGGAGATTGTATCCACCTAATGCTTGAGTTCGCCAACCGTGGTCTTTGGTAAAGGATCTCTTTACCCCATTGAAGTCGAGATCCTAAATTTGCGAGACTTGGATATAGTCGCTGAAAAGTATTCAGAGAGTTTCTTTGAAAACTATGAAGTAATAAATATGAAGAACGATAGAACTCTCATTTGGGGTGCACGTTTGAATAGAAGAGAAAATATCCCCGCCGACAAAATACTTATGAGGATGATATTGAGGCGGCATTCGCAAGAACAATGTTCTCGCCATTCCAAAGACGACAAATGGTGCGTCTTTCCACTATTTTTGAATGGACCTTACATTTCAGGTTCAAATGTACTCCCTGCGAATCTCGCCAATTATCATCCTTGGGTATTTCATTGGCCCGAGAAAGCAAAAGAGGTATGTTTCTTGAATTTCATTCAATTTAAAATCTCCTCTCCTTTTTATAATTACTAAGCTTGCGAAATTTTCAGATTATCAAGTTGAGGAAGAGTTATGAAAGGAATGCTAAGGAAAGTACCCTAGCAAGACTGTTCGATCACGGATGAAGTAAGAAATACTTTTCTTTATTATTTTTAACAATATTGTTGCCTCTGTTTCTTGTCTTCATTCGTGTGATGATGTTGAAGTAAGATACCGATGATGTTGATACTTCTCTCGCAAAGGAGAATCCTCCATTTGAATCATCTATGGCGCTACTTTCTAGTATTTTCTCGACTCCATGCAAGGAGGAGATGAGCGTCTTTCTAATACATGCGAAGCTATCGCAAGTATTTGTGATGCTCCTTTACTAGAAGGTGATGATTCTCTTCATGGGGTCTCCCGGATCGGTGACTCCCGCCTTCCTAAATGCACTTGGTGTCTTGGTACGTTTTTTATTCCCTTATCTTTTCATGATTCCGACTTTAAATTATATCTTTTTAATTTCTTTGTTTTCTTTTTTAGTCCGGTAGAGCTTCCTTTGTTGTTGCCTCATATCTTGAAAAGAGGCGCAATATCCTCGAAAAGAAGAATCTTGAGTTTCGCAAGAAAAATGAAGACTTGGGAGTTGAAGCCGTTGCTCTTAGCAAGAGAAATGAAGAATTGAAAGCGAGGCTGCCATTCTTCGCGAGAAGAACAAACAATTAGAAGTCGACTCCGCCACTGAGAAGAATAAGATTTCTAGCCTTGAGCTCCAACCAACAACTTTATGGTATGCAACTTTTTCCCTTTTCCTTTTGTTTTATTCTCCTGTTATCTTCCCTCATCTGACTTATCATTTTCGCAAACGTTTATAACCTTTCTGAGGAAGCCATTCTTCTTCATTCATTTCCTGAACCTATGGATGATGATGCCCTTCTTGCTCATCTCAACGATTCTTTGGATAATTTTTCAAATAACAAAATTAAATCTCTTCCGCTAAATGAACTTCAATCCAAATTTCGCCTCTTAGAACTTGATCATAGATCTAGTTTAAGCTTAGCCAACCAATTTAAACGTCTATATCTTAGTTCTAAATAGAAAATTAGTATTTTAAGGAAGAAGATTAGCGATCTTATAGATGACAAAGATCGCATAACTAACCAAGGTGCCCAAGCATTAGCGAATTTTCAAAAACTCTTCTTGAAGTTCAAATCGAACGTGATGAATCCATGCGTAAAAATGCTATTTTTTATAGAGAGAGAATCAAATTCGCTCCTTCTTCTCATAAACAATGAAGATAAATTTGCTTGGGCTGCGAAGGTCCTAGATGATGCCAGAAATAATTTAGGTGTTAACATTAGTCTTCAAGCTGAGCATACGGCCTTGGTTAGAGATATGATATCTGACAGAGAAGGTTGTTAATTATTCTTCTTTATTTAAGTGTTTGCTTTTCATAAAACCTTCATTAAGTTGTTGATTCAATGTTCATATGTTCGCGAAGGCCAAGCAAGATTACAACACACCCCTTATCATATTCCTTATCATGACGTTCCCTTCTTCGCAGAGAAGACATGAGAAGAGGCAAGATGTAGGATCAGAATATCGCAACTTCAAGATTCTCGCGAAATCCATAAACGACACACTGCGAAGATATCGCGGGATGAAAATAAAAACGACGTAACGGATGACGACATCCAAAACACGAGAAAGATGTGAAAATATAGTGAGGTTGAGGAGTGTCACGAGATTTAACATGTGTGCACTTGAGAATGTCGCAAGCCAAATCCGAAAATAAAGGATGCTTAGTCTGTCATCCACTATGTAATGTCCTATATAAAGGGTCGAGTAAACTTGAGGGAGGAGAGATCTTTTTCGAGTGTTGAGCAAGTCATTAGGAGAGAGAAAGTTTAGAGTGATTGTAATTCTTTAGATTTTCTCCTTTTCATCTTGTAATACTTGTGAGTTTGATCAATAAAAATTGTAATTGTTCATCTTAAAATAATTTGATTGTGTAGATTCTTGTGAGTGGTGTAGTGTGGGATTTCCTGCAACTACAGAGTTTATGGTGGAATCCCGAGTCTCAGTATCTCTCGAAATTGTGACAAACCTTGTATATATATTTTCTTTGTTTTTTAGTATTTTCTTAAATCAAACCTTTACAAGCCCGAGTTGAACGAATCTCTTTTTACCACTTTCTACAACAAATTAAAATCACATCAATTTTTGGCGCCGCCGACGCAGACTTGTATTTAGGTTTTAGGTTTTAGAGTTATTTCTATATTTATTTTTTATATTTTTTGTTCTCTTTTACGCCTTAGGTATTTTTCGATTTTTTTCAGATATGGAGCGAAGCTACAAGGAAAGAAAAAGTGCTATAAAAGGAAAGCATCTTCCAAAGAGGGAAAGAAAAGAGGAATTCAAAAGGAGTGAAGAAGAAGATTTTGTATATAGCTATTTTGTTTTATTTTTTAGAAACTGTAAATAGGGTTGTATTTTTGTAATTTTTATTTTTATTTTTGGATTTTATTTTTGGACTTGGACATTATTTTTAAAACCCTAAGGAAGGGTTAAAAATTAAATATAAACTATTTGCAGGGAAGGACGACAATTACGATACTGTCTCGGCCCCTCGGGTTCGTATACTGACATAGGAGTCGGTGGCATGGGTCGACTTCAACGGTTCATCGCCCGTCTGGTACGGGAGGTAAGACTCTATCCACCCACGAATCCCATGTCAGTGGGTTTTATTTTGTGTGACAACTCACACCCCTGCAATAGAATGTCGAACTAGTATTACAATAGCCAATACAACGAATATCCGACCGAGTTTCAAAATGGACGTTACTACTTTGACCATAATGTGAATAGTGGTTGGGAACATCAGCCTTTTGAAGGTTATGGTCCATACCATGGTGAGCCCAATTACTATCCATACGCCCACCGGTCATACGAGCAAAATTCGTCTCTACTAGAGTCCGCACGTAAGTTAGCTGAGTCAACACAAAAGTTACTTGAGTCGACACGTAGTTCAGTTGAGATGAATAACTTAGTTATGGACGAAAGCAATGCAATGTGTGAACCTTCTTTCCTAGATAAAATCAGGAAGTCATGTGAGTAGACTCAGAAAATGTTGTTAAAGAGTTGCTCAAGATAGTCTTAATTTCCAATATAGTGTTTCCAATAGTACCTTTGAAAATAAAGATAGTTATTCACATAATCAAGATGACGAGGTTAAACTTGGTAACACTACTTGTTTAGATGAGGTTCAACCATTTTCATGTTATTATAATGATGATTATGATGAGGATAGTGTTGATAAAGAATTTGAAATAAGTAGGCATAGTGATCAGGAATTTGTTACTCCAATTGAGCGTAACAATGATAATATTATTTATAGTTCAAATCCAAATAATTTTACTAATTATTTACCTATTCAAAAGGACGAGGATTTGACTAGAGATACCACCGTTTTAGACGGTGTAGTTTTTCCTTATGATTACGAAGCCGATGATGGTTTAGAGGAGCGGGTCTATCCTGGGAATACTGTTTCCGGGTCTAGCGATTTAGAAACATTAATCTTAGAAAAATAATATGAACTCGTCGAGATGAGTGAGGATGTACCAGACTTAGAAGAATCAATTGACCATTTTCAGGAATCTGATGACCTAGAAATTAGGGAAGTTGTGACTAGTCTTTCTAGAGACACTGAAATCTCTAAGTTTGGAGGTGATTATCATTCTCCATGTGCTTTAACTCTTAGAAAGGTCCTTCACTTGGGACTTGACATATGTGCCTCAACCATTTTAAAAATTATCTTCATACACGTTTTCTGAACCTAGTGATGTCCATGGGGAAGTTCGGATGTTAGAAACACATCCTCTCGGTTGATGTGGTTAGCCCGAGCTATGATACCCAGATTGATTTTGCTTTCCCACCAAATATTTTTCAACCAATTGTGGGAATGTATGAGTTCAAAATGTGTCGATTATTAAGTTACGAGACCAAACCTAATTATTTTAGGAGAATAAGCCGATACATTTTCTTATGATTGAACGCCGGTTTTATCGTGGTCAATTGTGTGAGTCAAAGCGATTGACTTTAAGGATCCGCAATTATTCAGGTTATTATTATGTGCTTCTAAGTTCTTATTTGAGTTTTTATAGACTTTAGAACTGAACCAGATCTTAGCTTTGAGGAATTCCAAAGACATGAAAATATTTTATCTCGACCTCGTTATAGAGCTCCGAACTCGAACCACAGCTAGATGTAGTTGTCTTAAACAGGAAACTAGACAAGGGTTTGCTTTATTTGTCCATTTTATGTTGCAGATTCCTTTTATTTGTGATAGCTCTATTTGGTTTTGATGACCCACAGAAATTTCGGCTATTGCTTTATGATTTTATAAGGTGACTAATCCTTTCTTAGTATGGCTGAAGACTTTAAATTTAGCACTTCTTGGGAGGTAACCCATGCTCATGCAACACGGTAATATCTTTCCTTATCTCTTTTGCTTCAAATGGTAACATTTTCTCCTTGTTCATGCTTTTAATTTTATCTTTAGAACATTGAGGACAATGTTAGATTTAAGTTTGGGGGTATGGGAGAAACATTTTAGTTGCATTGTTAAACTCCAGAGCCTAGAAATTTATGCTTATTAAGGATGGCACTAACCAATCTAGGTGGATGGAAGCATCTTGGTTGTAGGAGTTGAGGAACCAATCTGATTATATGGAAACATCTAAAGAGTCTATTCATAAAAGCATAGAGCTCAGGTGTTAGAATTAAAGAAAAAACACGGTAGTTTCGCCACATCTCGTTGAATCCTTTTCACTTCTATTTTTATTTTGTTTTCTTTAAAATATGTTTCTCTAAGTGATTAGGTGGGGCTCACGATTCAAGTTGTTACTTTTTGCTAGGGTGAAATAGAGTGATTGAGATACCACAAAAAAAAAAAAAAAAAAAAAAAAAAAAAAAGGAAAGAGAAATTGAGACCAGACCATCTGACCAACGGGAATAAATTCAATAAACTCGACCACTGGTACCCTTGTATATGCCAGCTGAGTTGACCTAGAGTTAGGATTATCGACCACTGGTTTCCTTGTAAATTCCAATGTGTTGATATTAGTCCAGACCACTATCTCAATCCATTAGGATAGGTTCATTTTGACAGTGGCCTTCAGACAAATATGGGAAACACCGTTCACTTTAGTCAACATCAAAACCATCTACGTTTTTTTTCTTCTCTATATCCATTCTCTTAATCTATCCATGTGATTGGTCGACTAGGTTATGATGTCCAGGAACTATTTGAGTAGAGCTCATGTCACTTATATATGAATTTTAGTATGCTTGAGTGCAAACTCGTGTACAACAATTGGAATTTCGCATCAGGGTACTTCCTCCTGTAGTCATTAAGTATGCCAACCAAGGAGATTCTTTAGTACCTTCCAAGGTTCTGCGTAGATAGCTAGGGTCTGGAGTGTAAAGGTTTTGTGGGTATATCTCCTGTAAGCCCTCCCGAGACTATAACTCGGCCACTAGGGCCACCTAGGGGTTTAAAGGCTTATTGCATACGCTAAATGCAATCGACGATGCTGCGATAGGTGAGTTAGGATTTTATTTTCTAGATTTGATTTGCTCGAGGACTAGCAAATAATAAGTTTGGGGGTATTTGATAGACGCATTTATGTGTCTATTTTTTAATCCCAATTACATGTATTGTTAAGTGCTCGATTTTGCACTTATTTGGCATTTTATGTTTTTGTAGGTGTTTTTTGGAGAAATGAGCTTTTTATACGAAATCGGCTCGAAAAACCACACGGAGGACATCTGCTATTCACACCCCCAATTTGGATAAGGGGCACACAACTGTTAAGGGGAACTTCACTGTTATTTGCACCCCAGATGAGCTATTTACGCCCACTGGCTAAAGGGAGTCTAGCGATGGATAAGGGGAGGTCATCCTCTTTGTTTGAATTTTTGATTTTGGCGGGAAAGTAGGTGTTGTTTCTGGCAGATTTAGGGTTGAAGTTTTGGACGTGATTTACAGAGATTCAATCGTTGATTTTCATGGGATAGGCTGTTATGGATAACCAAAGATGGTATGAGTATTCGACAATGGAATTGGCTAAATCATCGAGTTTTAACGAGTAAGAGAGAAGGAAAGATATTCCGAGATTTTTAGGCAAGGATTGGAAGAAAATTTAATGCGGTTTACAGGAAATGACTTGGAATGGTCCTATTAGGACAACACAGGACAGGTAAGAGTTTCTCAGTCGAAGAAAAAGGAAGTTTCTATGTGGTTTTGATAAAACAGGGCAATGGAGATATTCTCGGAGTTTTTGTTGTCCGGGCTATGAGCTTTCTAAGCATTCATATCTATCTGTCTCAGGTAAGTTCGGGTTAAAAGCAGAAAGCTATATCACTTAAATTCGAAAATATATGGAAAGATGCTCGGTTTAAGTAAAACAGGGGAGATTGAGAGTATCACGAGATTTTGGTTGAATACATGGAAGTTCTAGGTTGGATATAAGAGAATATTGGTATTTGTTTGATTCGATATTACCCTTGAGAGAGTCTGGGACGTTGGATTCTACTTGGAAGACGCGTGAGAAGCAAAACAAGGAGTGTTTGAAGCCGCATATGAGGATATGGAAAGAAGAAATAAAACCCGTAACTTTGACAAAAAGAAAGAGGAGATTTCTTGGAGATTAAATCGACCTGTTGGCTATATAATGGGTGTACGAGAGTTGTAGAAGGTTATCGGGAGTTTGGGGTGGTTGTTGTGAAGACAGGAACGCTGCAGAGGAGAAGTAGCAGCAGCAAGTGAAGAAGAAGGAGAAGGGTTGCAGACGACACTACAGAAGTGTCGTTCTTAAGAACCCTAATCTGAAGAACATTAAGCAAAGAAAGAGCAATAAGTAGATTCTCGCAAAGAGCGGAAAACTATCGTTCTCTCCACAGTCTTATTCCTTTGTAACAGTGAACTGTAACGCCAATACAGCCGCAGTGCATTGGCCGAGTTATATAATTTCTTCAATAAAAACACCTTTTGAGCCATGATTTATTATTTTCAGCGTGTTTTTACCATGAGGAGCTAAACCCCAACACTGGGATGACGGAGGAAGCCATATTTCATGCGTGTGGTAATTATATTTAATTCTTTCATGACTTTTTGCATGGATTGTTTTATGGTTTTTATTGAATGGTTGTGATTTCAATTGATGGGTTATACTTAGGTTAAGTCTTTTGATATCCCATGCTTTAGATATACATCGTTGCTTTTCAAAAATCTACCTTGGCAAAGAAACAAGAGTCAATATTTTATTTGAGCTATAATTGTTTGGAATAAATATATGAATCGCATGAATGAGTTTATGGTGGAATCCCGAGTCTCAGTATTTCTCGAAATTGTGACAAACCTTGTATATATATTTTCTTTGTTTTTTAGTATTTTCTGAAATCAAACCTTTACAAGCCCGAGTTGAACAAATCTCTTTTTACCACTTTCTACAACAAATTAAAATCACATCATAACCCATCTCTGATTTTTACATCAATTTCTTCATAGCAGCATCAGATTCTTGAAATTAAGCACACACCCGTGTTTAATCAACCCTTGAACCAATCATTAACATCAAATCGACCGTCTTCGGCAAAACCCTAACTTCTCTTAGCTGAAATATCAAATCTCATATTTGTTCTTCATCAGTTCATCTTCTATGAGATCTCCTCCATCACTGATGTCAACATCAACCAAATGCTTCTGTGAACAGCCATCGTCAATCCTGGTTCTTCTTCATTTTCTCAATTCTAATGGAGCCGCCATTTAGTTTCTCTCTGCTCTCGATTTCAGGTGAAGCTTGGAAATAAAAGAGAAACATTTCTCTTAAAATTAGGGTCTGATAATGATGAGAAGTAATACAAGCAACCAGTGAATTGATAAGGCAACCACTTTAGCAAACTAGCTCAGCTGGCCACCCCTTCTCCATAGATAGACTCCGCATATCCTTCACCCGTGAAATGACGTTTTCGTTCCTTTCGCTCCAAATGAGTAGTTTATCCTTCTTTTGATCCAAATGACTCCAAAGTACCTATAATACTCAAAAACAAACATAAGATACATAATTTACAAGAAAACTCGCAAAGAAAGCATATATACTAGATATAAAATTTGGTGTTTTAGACACCTATCACTCGCCCGGGTAACAGATGTCTTCGTTAGTGAATACGATCGCCTCCTTGGGGAGAAGCCCACAGGGCCTACCTGCTGTTATGGATGCTATAGCCTTAGACGCTTCCTTGATTTGATCTTCGCTGAAGCCGAGCGAATCGAAGAACTGTTGAGCCAATACTGTCTTAGAAAATTGATGAGCCACGCATAGTATGTGTTTGCAAAAGTGGAATTATCCATATCCACCTCCCATGCTTCTCCTTCATCCTCGGTCCAAGGCCTCCAGGCATCTCCGCTTGGGTCATGGGAAAGCATCATTACATGATGTGGGGTGGTTTTGCCATATTCTGCTTTGTTCATTTCAATCTCGCCTATTTCCAGCTTCTCTGAAACATCCTTCGCAGGTTGAAGCAGTCGATTGTAGGGTGTTGTATCCTCCAATGAAAGTGACAATAGTGCGCATCATTTTTGTCAAGAGTGCTAGGATCCATTTTTGTTGGGGGAAACTGGGTTTCCTTGTTTGCTACCCATTATTCTAATAATTTGTTCCTTGCTGCAAGGCAGAGGTGGCGGAAGCGCTTGTGTTCCCAAACCCTCACGGTTATTATTTGCACGGGTATTTCTCGGCATGGTCGATACAGTGTTAACCGAGTTTCGCCAAACATAATCCGATCTTGGTTCTTCAATGCAATCGGCGATCCTTGCGGCTGCCTCCTCCAGTTCTACAAATGTGGGGAAGCGAAAGTTTACCAGATTCTTTTTGAAAGATGGAGTCATCCCCCAAATGCAAATTTCTACTAATGCTTCTTCTTTAATGTCTTCATGGCAATCGAGAGTGAGAAGGCGGAATCTAGCGATGTATTTTTCTATCTTCTCGCCTATGCGCTGATTGCACTTGCTCACGTCTATGGTTGTGACTTTCCTTTTTGCTGGATAGAACTTTCTGAGAAAAAGCGTTGACATGGCTGACCATGAATGGGTGCTCCTTGGTTTGAGGTTGTCGTACCAGTGAACACCTTATCAGTCATCGATTTCGGAAACTCTCTTAGACATAACTTCCCATCCGCCGCGCGATCATTCATTAGAGACAGGAATCGACTGAGGTGCTCTCTCGCATTGCCTTGGCCATTGTAGACCTTGAATTTTGGTGAAGTATAATCTCCAGGGTACTGATATTCTATGATTTTAGAGGAGTAAGGACTCGCCATGAAGTTATAGTTGTCTTGTTTAACGATTCTGTAATTCAATTCTAGGTATTTTGCAATCGCCTCTTGTGTCATAGACGCATGCTCGTTTTCCACTTCCTTTACATCTTCTACTGTTTCTTTAATATTTTTCCTGTACTGGTCGCCTTCATGAGCTTTCTCAGCTCTCGTTCTTTACGTACGTGCTCTTATAGTTCTTTTTGCATCTCCTCGAGGGAAAGTTGAGTGAGCGGCGCTTCCTCGCCCTCGTGTTGTTTATCTTCTTTGCGCGTGATGTTTGATTTTCTCGCCTGCGTGATTGGGTCTGATACTATACCTACTCTCTCTCCTTCTGGGTTAATTGGGGGTGTGTTTAGGTTTCCTGCCGCGCCTGAACTAGCGCCTTCTGTGTGTGTCATTGTAAGCTAGGCACGAGCCTCCCACTGTGGTCGCCAAATGTTGAGGGGTGAAATTCTGTTTAGGTTCTACCCGTCCTAACTATTACATATGACCTCACAATTCCAATAATAGTAAGAGAGAGAGAGTTGTCTTTCCATTGTACCTTGTCCTTTCTTTTATATGCTTTCCTAAAAGCCCATCTTTTTACTACTTCATGACACATGTCCTAATACCTCTTAATTACAATTAATGCCATTCTTTAACATAACCTCTTCCTTCTTCATTAATTCTGCTCATCTTTTATGGGTATCTTCTATTTGGGCTTGGGTTTAGTCCCCAAGTTCACTTCATCTTTTATGGGTATCTTCTATTTGGGCTTGGGTTTAGTCCCCAAGTTCACCTCTATTCTTAGGGGCATCTCCAACTCTTTAAGGGGTATTATTTTTCATGTATCAAAAGTGGTAATCCTATATCAGCTGGTACTCGGGACCAAATCAAAGGGATCATATATCAGTGGTAATCCCCCCGTTTTTTTTTTTTTTGAAGGAAAGAAAAAGTTGCATATGGTATTTATACCATTTCTTTTCAGGCTGGTTCCAGTGACGTTCCGGAACCGCATACACCAACTGCGGATCCAGTCTCGCAGCGTCCTGTTGATTATTTGGATGATTCGAGTTGGAGCACGCCTGAGGGGTGTTATGGTGAAACTCTGTGTCATGATCAAGGATTTTCTTATTGGTAAAGGATATGAAAATAATTATTCTTTTATATATATATTTTTATATATGATTATTCTTTCTCTATCCCCTTTTTTTAATATAAATACCCGTGTTAGGCTAGCTTATTGGTACTCAATTTTTGCAGTTTCATTTCATAACTCCTACTCCCTCCGTTCTACATAATAGGCTGGTTTCTATAAATAGATGTTTCAAAACAATAGGCTGGTTTCCTAATTGGAAAAGTCAAATGTTACTTTAGTTTTCTGGGACCACTTTTCTCTTAACTTGTTTTGATGACAAGTGTCATGTGGACCATTTCACTTTACTTCTTTTGATGACAAGTGTCATGGGGACCATTTCACTTCACTTCTTTTATTAACAAGTGTCATGAGGACCATTTTCAATGATTAGTTCTCTTAATTTCCTTAATTTTCTCTAAAAACAAAATCAGCCTATTAATTAGGAACAGAGGGAGTACTTTTTATTTTTTTTAGTGCCGTCTCCGACACTTCTTGAACGTGTTGGACGTGTTCTTTCTTACCCCTCGCAGGTACATATCTGGTGGTATTTGTGGAGTTCACTTCTCTCTTTCTCTTTAGTTGCATGATTCTAATATGTTCCTTTGATTTATTTATTTTTTATTTTAGGAAATGAGTAAGCAAGGTCGTCCGAAAGCTCAAGATGCTAATACATCAATCACCCTCAAGGTCAAGCGCTCTCGTAGTATATCACACTCTTCATCAAAGCAGATAAGTTCTCCTTCTGGCCAAATCGGGCAAACACGCTATTCTAAAACCCTAAAATTCGAGTTGCGGCAGTATACAACTATC
This sequence comes from Papaver armeniacum, assembly GCA_023531295.1. Taxonomy (NCBI): domain Eukaryota; kingdom Viridiplantae; phylum Streptophyta; class Magnoliopsida; order Ranunculales; family Papaveraceae; genus Papaver; species Papaver armeniacum. The sequence continues at coordinate 100,448 of JAJJWW010004828.1, forward strand.
ACAAATCAATCATGACCATCCAACTTAGCCAGCATAATTGGACGACTTAGATCGCGTTTCATACGATCGAAGAGGTGTCAGTGCGTTCACCGCAGGCCTAATATTATTCCCGACCAGTCGACTTGCCCATGGGAAATCAATAGCACGCTGATTCGTTCGATTGAACTAGAGTGAACGCGGCTGCATTGAAACCCTAATTTGTGTTTGCTGCAGCGAGTTATTGTCGCGAATTGATCATGCTCGATCATCTTCGCCGACAGAAATGGAAGGCTTAGATCTAATTTTAGGCAATCCAGGAGTGCACGACAGCATCCCGTCTTCATGCATGACCGATCGACCTGCCCCAATTAATGCCCAGTGCTCGCGTTCGATTAGTCAAACTATGGTTGGCCACACGGTTTACAATCCCTAATTTGAATCAACAACGACAAACATCTGCCGCAGACCATCTCGTCCGTCCAACTTCGCTATCTTGGTCGGACGACTTGGATCAAACATTAGGTGATCCATGAGGTACCTCCATGATCATCAGCCACCCCTCCTTCACAGGGAGCGATCGACCAAGGAATGGCTTGTCCCTAGAGTTACCAAACAATCACCCAAAGGTGGTAGATCATGCTACCTCCTATAAGACGCTTATCCGCGATATATTCAATCAAGCTCTAATACAACCATGCTTCATACACATCGCTTAATTTGAGATGCTTAAATGCGATGCTTCACACACATCAAATACATACATATTTTATGTCGGCCTCATAAACAACTTAGTTGTTTCACCTAATAACACTATATGTTATTCTCTGCGGCAATTCCCATGACTTGACCCACTCATTCAAGACATCAAACATGTCATAAACTGGGGGATACTTACTGGGGTATTGGTCTGGAGGTTTACGACGTGCGGTGTGCAATGCGCCCATTATGAGAACGTGTCAGGAAAGGATGGACGGTTGACAATGATGTGAGTGGTGGACGAAGATGTGACCATGTGATGATCACCAATTCTTACACGGCCCCACAACTCCACTACTTAAACTTCCTCCACTTCCTACGAGATCAGGGGTTGCACTCAAATGACTTGTATAAATAGGTTTTTCAACCTATTTCAACAGGAGACTAGTGTTATCAACACAAATAGCCAGAAACCATTTTCTGATACGCAAGTCATAAACATCCACACCTTCAACACTCTGATCTCAAACACCTTCTCCGCTTCCCTCCTAAGATCAACCCCTCTCCTTCACCTTGTGACCGAATTGAACGGAACGACCATTTCTTGGTTTAGGCCAGAGTCTACAGATTCATCTCTCGAACCTAAAAGCATTCCCGTGCAGTGCATTTGTTCAGGGTTTGAATTTGTTTCTCATCAACACACCCTAGGTTACCGAAAATAGCAAAATCAGTTTTTACCCCAAAACATCTTCCATCAACAAATGAGTACAAAGTTGTAAGAATCTTATACCCTCACAGGCTCCGTTACCCTGATGACACCACAGTGGGTTGGGTTCAGGTATGCACTATTAGCAAGGGAAGTAGCAATGGGTGGACAAACGTAGGATTTATCATCGATTCATTGTATCTCCATGGCACCCATGTAAATGGAGTGATCTACTAGAAAGACAGCAAGAACCACAAGATTATCGCCTTTGATCTAGAAGATGAAGTGTTCCGTGTAGTCCCACCACCACCATATATCCGTCCAGAGGAACAAGGTGCAGATATGCTATATTGGGGATGGGGGATTTGAGTTTCGTTGATCATGTTTGGGGTGACCATGTTGACGTATGGGCTTTCAAGAAGAATACACTTGAGGTGACGAACGACAATTTCAACACGAAAAAACATGATTTTAACCATTTTTGGAGTTGGATTAAGGAGGTCAACATAGAATGGGAAGAAGACACTCATGATTGTAATTTCTATGACCCGTTCGCTCTTGCCAAAAGAAATGAAGTGTTACTGTGGCACAACGAAACAATTCTTAGGTGTTACGACTCGAAAACTAGAAGTTTTACTGAACTCATTGTTGGAGGCACTCTGGAATTCCAGGGGGGGGTCTTTGAAGCAATTACAGGGACGAACCTATCACTGGGCTAAAAGGGGCTTTGGCCCGGGCAGCCTTTCCCGGTCCACAAGCCAAAAAAAAAAGATTCTGCTCGACCAAGGCTTCTAGACCGGACCTTAAAAGGAAATTTATCCTTCCTGGGTTCATCCCTGAGCAATTACACACGTAAACAACAAAGTCTCAGTGAAAGAAATTGGGTTTACATCAAATTAAATAGAATAACAAAGTTTCAATGAAGTGAGGCTGGGTTGTAGTTGGAGGAGCAATGTTACACCAACTGAAAGATTCTCTAGATACACACAGTCACGGGCCCATTGAGGAAATATAAGGGGGTGGTCTTTAGGCCCGTTAGTATGTGTAGGGGGAGAATTTTCGGGATAAATTCATTGGGATAAATAGTATTATACCATTTCTGGTATTTTTTTTTTTGAAGGAAACATCTTGATTTCATTAATATTGTAAAATTGAATCCATGATTACCAAATACATCAAAGATGAGAATAATAAAAAATTACATATATCTTGTTGCACAGAGGAAACCGATATTTGAAAAAATGGCTTTAGAAATAAAATTCTGCCATTGAGATTTGTCTTCTTCAATAATGCCTAGTTTCATCATTATCACAATTTTACGTAGCCATTGATCTTGAAAAAAATAGTAAAACCATGACCACTTCCGAAAATCGCCAGCGATGATACATTTGATAAGATTGTAGCAATCATAAGAAGCGCCCTTAAGGATATAAGAAACATCTAATTGGCACATAGAAGCCATTAGAAGGGATGAAATCAATTGAAAATAGAATAAGAACATTATATACAAACCCTAAAATTACTGAAAAGTGTTTTATTTATTTATTTAATACTAATAGATAATAATATTTATACCAAATCTGCCAACAGATCTGAAGATTTCAGATCAAATATGATAGATATGGATTAAGATCCAAGAAATTTTAAGAGGATTGAGTTACAGAGAAAAAAACAGTTTTTTTTTCTTGGAGAGAAAACCAACATTTCGGTGGTTGGATGAAAGAAAACCCAAACTATAAAAAAGTCAAGCCTACGCTAGCGCCACCTCAGCGGTGGGTTTGACCAGCGAGACAAACAAAGTTATTGTTACTAATTTCAAAAATGAAACAAAGTTTTGTGCTCCCTCTTGAAATTTGTAAATTTTATTACTTTTGTGTTTTCCTTTCTAGAACCAACAATTAGCTTAAAAGACTATACCAAATCGTCACTGTATAAATTTATCTACCATAACGACTCTACATGAAAAAAAAGTAGAATCGTCATGGTCTTAAATTTCAACGATGACAATTCTTTTCAATTTTGAAACGGTCGTCATAGTTCGGTATTTTAATTACGATGACTCTTAAATTTTAAAACAAAAATGCATCATGAAAGAATCGTCACGGTTCTTAGTTACAAACTATAATAGCTATATTAAGTCGTCATGGAGCAAATTTATTATCCATGATGACTCTACTTGTGTCTTATGATTTCAAATTTTAACCATGACGATTCTTATCAATTTTGAAGAAAAAAAAAGAACTTGCACAATCTTCATTATAGTCGACATCTAGTATATTTGAATTATAAGGATTATTTAATTTTAAAACAAAAGTTAGATAATGAAGGTTGTCGCGGTTTAAATTTATAAACCATGACAACTCTTTTAAAGTTGGCATTGTACTAAAAAAGTCGACTCTTTAAACCGTTACGATTTCTCATAATAATTTGTTGACTTGATGAAACATCATCACGGTCGTAATTCAATATCTCGAAGACTTTTCATGATAATCCGAGTGAAAAATAAAAAATATTTTAAAAAAGAAACTATATATTGATTAAATTACATACTTTTGGTTGGTAACCTCGCAACAAGCTGGGCTCCAACACCTTTTTGAATAGAAATACCTAATCTATGAAAAATAAAGCTACCAACACCACTACTAGCATCCTTACAAACTAAGCAGTTCTTCAAACGCTTAAAAAAGCATAAAGTATCCTCACCTAGTTCCCCTAAGGTAGGGAAAGCTAAAACACCAAGACCATATCCAAGTGAAACACACTTATCCAAGTATTTAGTGCGTTTTCGTGCAACAACATTAGAAATAGCTTTGCCAGGAACAAAAGATCGAATACCTTCACCTATGAAGTGAGAGACCCCTATAACATCCATGCAAACATCCTTACCATTTTCCCAGTTGAGGACGAGGATATCATCCGGCCGTAGATCTTTGTCGTCATCTGACAGAAGCCCAAGAGAAACTTCCTTACGCACAGGCACACCAAGCTTTGTAAAAAATGTCAACAACTATATCACGTACAAAGTCATGTCGAAACTTAACCCCAACATCCTTATCACAATGAAGCGCATGATCTCCATAAATAAAAAGAAAATAAAATCTAAAAATAAACTAAAAAAAGCTATTATAAAAATATTTAAAACTAAAGAATACTAATTAAAATTAAATAAGATTCAAGGATTTCCATCAACAATTTCTTTCAAGATTTAAGAATTTCTTTCACCTTAAATCTCGTATCTGTTTTATGATTCAAGAATTTCCATCAACAACAACGTCAATTATGGAAAATCCTACAACAATTACTTTTTCAAATGTATCTTTAAACCAATTCACTAACTTTGTTACTTTAAAACTCAAGGAAGGTAACTATTTTACTTGGATAAATTTGATGAATCCTGTTATTCAAAGATACAAGTTAATGCGGTTCTTGGATGGATCTTATCCATGTCCACCACAATATACATCTCCAAGAAATGAAGCAAATGCAATAGAAAACCCTAACTACTAAGATTTGGATTGATAAAGATTCAACAATCGAATGTGGATCAACTCAACAATTTCTGATTCTGTTATAGCATACTTTTCAAGATCTACTTCATCTTATCATCCGTGGAATAGTATTGAAGAAATATTTGCAAGAGCATCATCAATTCATTCCATTCAGTTACACACAAAACTTCTCAATATTTCTCAAGGTGATAAATCAATTCCTAATCTCATTAATGAAGTCAAGCTTTTACGATCAACTAGCGATTTCACGGAGAAATAGTATCAGATAGAGAATTGGTGGTTATAACTCTCAAAGCACTTAATCCTGAGTATATAGCTTTTGCAACTTCAATGAGACACAAAAATCCACCTATTACTAGTATAGAACTGCATAATAATTTGCTCAGTGAAGAAGCAGTTGTCAGTGAGAGAGCTAAAAACATCAAGAGTGATTTGGATGTAAAAGCCTTCTTGGCTAGTAATTATAGAGGTACATCTAGAGGTTATTCAAATAGAGGTCATTATAGAGGCAAATACTCTAATGCTGGCAGATATCCAAATCCAGTGATCTTTGCCAGGCATAGTTATGGAAGAGGAAATACCGTCCCTGACAAAATTCAATGTCAAATTTGCAATTCAGATAGTCATCTTGCTCCAAACTGCCATCAGAGATTGGATTCTTCCTACAAAGGTAAAGCTCCTCCAACAAGTCTCAATTCAATGATAGATGCATCTAATATCTATGACAATGAAGAATGGATTGTTGATAACGATGCAAACAATTATATTACTTTAGATATTGCAGCTTTACATGAGACTACTCCTTATGACGGCACAAAAATTATTAATACAACTAATGGAGGAGGTATGACAATTAAATTCAATCATATTCAAATGTTTTATTGGGGAACCAGAAGAGCTACATGCGATTAAATTCCTTCTGAAGTATGTTGGATTTTTTGAGATCACAACCATTGTAGCTCATTACACGCTGTCCAAAAATCATGAAGAACTAATAAATACGAAGAAGCTGTTACTAATGATTCCCTGCAAAATGTGTGATTAAGTTCTTGACGAGCTCTGAGAATGCTTAAAAGTACTTTCAGCATTTCAATGTCTAATGTATAAAGATCTGGATGATTCTAGAAGTCCCCTGTGAGTGTTCAAAAATATTGTCAGTTTTCTTTTTCCTGGAATTCCTTGAACTGTCAAAAGGATAGGGTAGAAGCACTGTGACCACTAATAATAGCCTTCTTAACAGTAACTTTGTTTCAAATTCTATGAAAACAGTTAACCAACTTATGATGCAGGGAACTAATGAATGGAATTTAAAAGCTCTGAATTGCCTTTTTTATAGTAATACTGTCAACGAAATTCGTAAAATCAGAGTTCCTTCCACTGGAAAGGACATTCTCAGGTGGGCTCCATCTTACAATGGTAAATTTAGTGTTAAATCAGCATATAAGTGCATTATGCAGGAGGTTCATGGCTCTGTAAGTGTATCCTTCCCATGGAAAGCTTTGTGGAGTCTTAATCTTCCTCAAAAGATTAAGCATCATCTATGCAAATGTTTAAATGACCGTGTTTCAGTAAGAAGTAAAAAAACTAGGTTTGCTACAACTATAAATAGTGACTGCCCTCTATGCAATCATGAAATTGAAACCCTCAATCACTTGTTTATTGACTGTAAAGTTACTAAAAGAATTTGGTTTGCCCTTGATGCTAACATTGCGGGAACTATTGCTAATAAAAATATGCGAGATTGGATAGCTAACTGGTTTAAGTCCAGTAATGTATTCAGGGATGAACATGATAAATATGTTCAGTTTGTTATCTTTACTATATGGCAAATATGGAAGTTCAGATGTTCTGTAGTGTTTGATAATGAAACAATTCAAATAGCTAGTCTTGTAAGACAAGTAAATAAGGACATAGCTGAGTGGACTGAAAACTCTAGAAAATGTAGATCAACTAGAACTTATGTGAATCAGACAAGGGATGTATTACCTTGGAAAATGCCATAAAATGGGTTTGATAAAATCAATTTTGATGTTGCATTCTTGAAAGAAAACAATTGTATGGGTTTAGGACTAAAGTTGTTTTTTCTGCGGGGCAATTTGGAGGAGCTCAATCGATTCTTGGGATATCTCGGGATGAAGAGCAAGTGAAGCTCTTGCAAAGACTTGGCGGCTATAAAGTGGGCAAAAGATTCAAATTGTTGAAAGACTACATTTGGAGGGAGACTGCCAAAATGTAGTGAAAGCAATAAATGGAGAATTAGATTGTGTTAGATGGACAAACAATAATGTAATTCAAGACTGTCGAAGTCTTTTAGTAAGTTTTAGGGATTGGAAATGCACTTTTGTGCATAGAAAATCGAATGAAGTTGCTAAGAACCTAGCTAAGAGGGCTAGAATTGATAGAGTAGATCAATGTTGGATCCCAGATTTCCCGTTTTGGTTAAAATCTCTAATCAGAGAAGAACCGAATGTAATCCTACATTAATTCCTTTTCAATGAAATTTCTCTCTTATTTAAAAAAAAAAAAAAGCACTGTGACCCGGTATTTGCCTAATTTACCGACCGAAAATTAGCATTGGGACCTAACACGACCCAAGATGTGGTGTATTGGCCAACCATTTACCGCTGCGGTCCGAAAAACTTGGACATCCAGTAGCCCCTAGTCTCTCTGGGCTCTAGAGAGGGCGGCATACACTACGCACTCTTCTTCAAGAGTAATTTCCTCATTTTCATTTTAGTTTTCTCAGTCTCTCTCTGCCTCCCGCTCTACGTCTATCAAATCAGTCCGATCAACTATGGTCTTCAGGCCGATTCAGATTCGTCTACTCTTGTGGAAGAAGAAATGGAATCGATCACGTAATAAGAAGGAGATGAAGAAAGAAGAAGAAACAGAAAAATGATTATGATGATATCAAAGTGGAATTTGGTGATGGAACTGTTGAAGTATCGGAAATCGAAGAGAAGAGAAAGATGATAATGATGATGATCATGGAGGATCGAAAAGGTATGATGAATCTGTTTCTTTCCTATCTATTTAAATCTGAATCAAAAATTTAAAGTTAGGGTTTGGAATTTGGGGTCAAAATAGTTGACTCCCAAAGTCATAAAAAAGAGAGTAGCCCTTAACCTAAATTGGATTTCAATTAACTAATTTTGTTTGTTATAAAATGGCGCCTTTCTTTCTTTACGAACAAACACAATTGAAATACTTTGATCTTCTTAATTCTGTTCAAGAAAATCATCATCTCCCCCCTCCAAGGCATACAACATACAAGAGATTTTCTCCAATCTCTTTTTTCTTTTCATCATCATTATTCTCTTTTTATACTTTTACTGGATTCAACAGTGGTTTAATCTTGTTAGTAATCAACATGTCAAATTACAGAAAGTATAAAGATCAAGCTCTACATAAGGATTCATTGAAGAAAGCAGCACAACTCCTGATTCTGGATGAATACACATGCCCTAAGAACAGTTTTAAAAGGTATGCCATTCTTTTAAGGGTTCCTAACTCTAAAGATAGTACCATTGAATTTATTGAAACTGATGCTGAAGATGTTCTGGGTACCTGGATCAATGGAAATTTAGGCAAACTAAACCCAAAAGTGTTGGGGTTCAGTTTTAGGGCTTTAAAGTTTGAGTCTTGCATATCTTGGGTGCAATTCTCCACAAATTCATCCTCTATAATGTTTAGACTGACAGACAACATAATTCCTGCTGTTGTTTTGAGTGTTTTTAATATGGATTGCATAGCATTAGTTGGTGTTAATGTTGTAGAGAAATATCTGAAAACCAACTTAAGTGAATATCATGGTATAGATATAGTTGGTGAAAATATATGTTATCAAATAATTGAGAGGCCAACTGTATCTAATGCAAAGGCTGAGAAGGAGATTTTGGAATCGTTAGATGCTAGGTTATCCCTTTTTGAAAATAAGTTCAAGAAAAATGCTTGTAACTGGTGCTGCAACAAGTTGCCAAACGACAATATTTTATTTGCCGTTCTTGAAGTATATTTGGGTCTGAAGATTTACGGTGGCGACCTCAAGGCCTAGCTGATGATGATGAAGAAGGTGGTGATTGCTTGCATCAACATAATATTCAGAAGATTATAATCATCTCAAGCCATTTTTAGTTTTAAATTTTCATTGGAACCTTTGAACTACCAAGAGTCAGAGCAAGCTCTTTGTCAAGTGCTATTACAATGGTCTCAAGCCCTTTTTAGTTTTAATTCTCATTCCTAACTGTGTTATTACAATTGCGAAATAATCTGTACAAAATGTTTAGGAATAATATCTATAAAACAAACATGTTTCTCATTTTCTAATAAATAAAAAGCATATTTTCAGTCCGATTGTGTTTTTATTTGCTATCGTCTTCATTTGTCTTTTCATTTCTGGTTTTCCAAACCCTTGTTTGTTCTCATTCAATAGAAATCAAATCTGGATGTTTAGATTGGTTTTCCGAGGATAGATATTTTAAGTGGATAAACATAAATAATTTCATGCCTTAGTTTGTATGTACTTAACTTACCTCAGCAGTTATTCTGATGACTGCTATATATTCCTATCTCTTACTAATGTGCTCAGCTTTTGAAGCTCAAGTAGGTGTATTTTTTAGCTTATAGTTGTCGCTTACACATGAACTGAATACAGTGTGTTAAGTTCGAATGCTAATTTTATGCAAATACAAATGAGATATGCACTCGGGTCTACCATAGGAAGAGAGATATACCTTCAATATATCACATTGTCAGGTGTACGTACGCGCTCCACAGCTGTGCGTATCTGACATAGTAAAAGGCCAGATAAGGGCGTAGAGTTCTTATTTATTATTATTATTATTATATATATATATATATATATATATTTACACGCAGCACATGCTAGATTTACTGGGAGATTTTTATTTACAAGGTAAAATGTGTTTCTGATAGCAACAGCTATTTTTCAAACTGGTTTTTTGCCCTTGTGAAGATTCTGGGTTGATGCTCTAGTGTCTTTATTTTACAGGCCATTTGTTAATGTGTATTATTTAGTAAAAACGAGTACGGGGTTGTACAAGTTTACTTTTTTCTGTTCCGAAGAGTGTCTTGTATTTATGTTCATGGGGTTGCTATCTTCAAGAAATGGCTGTATGAACGGATTGATGGAAAAGTAAGCAAAGCAGAGAGACAATTATCGATCACTTTAATGCCAATAAGCAATAATTCTTCCAGATTCTTTTTCTGCTTTCTACGAGCGCTGGTCGGTTGGGAATAAATTTTGCTGCTTACACAGTTACATTAATGACAGGTGATTAAATGTTTCTTTATATTATTCTTACTTTTTTAGAGTGTTTTTTGTGCTTATCTTCTGCATTCACGGACCCCTTTATATTCTGCAGTGATTGGAATCCTTATGCTGATTTACAAGCCTAGGGTAGAGATCACCGGCTTGGTCAGACTAATATGTTTGATTCCACTGTTTTATTACTCTGTTCGATGAACTGTCATATTCTTTTTGCTGAAATGTGCAAGTGTGGGAGTTTGTTATTTTTGCTTTCCCATTTGGTTGGTGAAAAAAATACCTCTTAAAGACCCTCCTTGATTGTTTTTTTGTCGTATTTGCTGTTTAAAACGTGTGCTGACATATCTTTTCTCGGGATTTCTCCTGGTTTGAGTAAAAGGCTTTCGTCTGTGCATATACATGGAAAGCGCATTTTCTCTTTCATTCGTTTTAACGTTTAATATTATGCTGCTTTTCCCACAAGTTTATTTTTTCCACGTAGCTCCAGTCTCGAAGCATTTATAATATTGTACTACTTATCTTATCTGGTTTCTCTTAATAGAGTTCAGTTGGTCTAATTCCAAGCCTGAATGTTGCTTTTAAACCAATCCATTTCTATTTACTCAGGCATAGAAGTGAACAAAAGCTTCCAGGAGGAATGCTGCAGATACAAAACGGTACACAAGGTAAGGATTGTAAAAATGAAGACAAGAAAGAAGGGTAGTTCAAGTTTGGATGATGGCAATACAAGAGATAGAGTGGCAGAGAGACCGGAGGGATGGCAAGTTCCTCAGTTGATCAAGGGGATATGCGTGTATTAAGCTCAGGTGAATCTTAAACTTTGCCAGTTTTAGTTTTAAGGTTTTCTAGTGCCCGTACTACAGGTGCATGGGCTGTTGTTGCATCCTTATATCCCATAAAAATCAGTTAGCTAATTGAACCTGGTCCTGAAAGTAAAAGTAAGGAATTATTTTGCATTACTGAATTTGTGATGTCTTATTACAGGTGAAATTGCCATGGACTTCGAACATTTTCATAATGATAAATATATCCGGCCTGAAGGAAATACCGCAGTCAGGAGTTCTAATTCTATTTCCAGTGGTGATGCATTTCTCTTACCTTTTAAGATTTTATGTAGATCACCATCTTTTGCAAAAGCATAGACCTTGTTCATAGTGCTTATATGGTAAAACTGTTTTCTTATGAAACATTTCTCTTTTTGTTAAGTTTTACGTATAATATGGATGTTCTCAGAGATCCAGAAGCTAAGTTTCGGCCACTTTTCAGAGTCACATCTGACAATGGAGTGCAGGTAAACGTCTCATTGGGAACAAAGCAAGTCGATGACTCTTACATTGTTCAGTATAAACTCCACCAATTGATCAGAGTAAATTTGGTTCATCGTCTAAATCAGTTGGTGTATTCGCAGGACCACTGGAAGCTGTTGTGTAGTATTTGTGGCGTGTTTTATGGAGCTTGCATCCAGGTATGCTTGTATTGAATTTGCTTTTTGTACCATGACTAGCTTTTAGGTTTCTGGATAGCTAATAGATTTGTCACTTGTGAACCTTTTGGTTACTATCCCCTTTTTTCTTATCTTGTGCTCTTTGTTTTCTTGACCTCTACAATAATACTTTTTTTTTTTACCAATATATATATTTTGTTTTGTAATTCACAAATTAGTTGTATTCTTATAATACCTGTCGCGTGGTATATCTTCCACTTTTGCCCGTGTAGCTGAACTTTGTGTTGAGGTGTCCTTTTCAACCTCCCCCTTGTCTTTCTTCTAGAGTTATCGTGTTTCTTTTATTTGTTGGAAGGAAATTGATAATTCATCTTTTCATTCTTTCAAAGGCTCAGTGTGCTGTTCAATTTTTTTACGTTTCTGTAGCTAGCAGATGAGGACAGGCTTCATCTGATATCCTTCGATGAGGATGAGGTTAATCAGTGCATTCAGTTACTGTCTTTCTGCAAGAAGCACAGGCACCATCTAATGAGCATTCACATTCTGATGAAAAAATTGAGCCGATATCCCGAAACTTTTCCAGCTACACTCCACTTATTTCATCTGGGCGTGCTCGTATTGGTATGATATTTAACCACTTCTATTACTTTCTGGCTAGTGCACCCTTAATAAAAAGTTGAATAACAATGACCTTTGTTTGTTCCATGTTCTTATATATCTTTTCGTTATGGGTTGGCTGAGCCTTATGATATCCTTGGGAGGAGGGGACGGGAAGAGCTGAAGTTCTAGCGGCTACATCTGTGAAGAGGTTATGTGTGGAAAACAGGCTGTACTTGTTTAATTGTTACTTGCTTACTGCCAAAATGTTCAGTGGGCAATTCATTCTTTGCTGATTGATTGGATCCTCTCCATCTGCTTGCTGGAACAAAATCTACCAAAGGTCGAGGAAATTGCAGGAAGATTTGCCTAATGGTGTGCATGGTGAAGGTGGAGATAAAAGGACTGAGAAGTCTGGTTCTCGTATGTTCGATTTATTCATGTGCTAAAAGTTCTCGAATTAATAAAGGTGAGATATAGTTTATCTTTGAATGTGTTACTACAGTCCTTAAATAGTTTACTGGGCTGCCTGAAAATACAATTCTATTTTCGTTTATATTTTGTCAGACAAATGAATAGGAACTTATAAAATGAATGTTGATGGATCTTTTAATTATTCCACTAAATTAGGCGGCATTGGTCTAATTCTACGTGATTTTGCAGGTGATCACAGGGGATCCAAATGCATCTTCTTAGACAAAGCTCAGAGTCCAGAACAGGTGGAGTGCAAAGGTTTATGGGAAGCTTTACAATGGGCAGAAGAAAAGAAGATTGACAAGGTGATTTTTGAACTGGACTCTAAACTTGTAGCTGATGCAGTGAATCAAGATAACTTCAATTCAGACTGGAGGATCTACAATTTAATCTTAGACATAAAGAGTATGCTTAGGAATAAAACTCACTGGCAATGCAACTATGTGCCAAAGGAACAAAATAAAGTGGCTGATATTTTAGCTAAGTTAGCTAGGACTTCTTTTTTAAGTAGTGTTTGGATTTCTACAATTTCTGAGACGATTGCATCTCAACTTCAAGAAGATGCACATTATGTAACACCAATCTCTTAATCAATGAAATTTTCAGCTTCAAAAAAAAAAAAAAAAAAATGAATTGACATGTTTCATCTTCCTATTGTTTTCCCTGAATTGAAACTCTCTGCATTTGACAAACATTTTGGACGATCCCCATTATACTCCAGACTCGGCCTACCTGGTGGCTGTAGACCTGTTTGTGCATTGTGCTGTTTGGAAAGATCCTGACGAGCAATGTTTGCCAACATGATCAAATTAGTCACAAGGATTATTAAATTAGAACCCTAGGCTCGCATCACGATTATTATCCAATAGGGTCATTAACTCATTATCTTCTTAGACTTTAGTGACCATGTACTAAAGAACCGTTGGTTGTTACCAACGGTGGATCTAGTCTAATAACAACTTTTGGAAGTCGGAAATTCTTTTGGAACTAGACTAGAGCACTGATAACAACTTTCCTAAACTAATACAAACTAGTGAGGGCGGTGAGATTACCCGGAACCAATCGGGACTGGTATAATAATTTTTTTCTCTATATATATGTACAACTACTTGCCACTAATCAAATCAAGTAATTCTTTCTTCCTGCCTTTGGAGTGTGTTTTCGTCATCCATGGAAGCTTTAAACGAAGACATCGTATCAGAAATTCTTTCACACATTCCTGACGACTACCTCCAAGATTGCAAATTGGTGTGTAAAAGATGGAGAGATCTTCTCTGCCATAAAAAACTAGGTTTTCTTTTCACAGTTGCGTCACGGAATGACGAGATCGTACAACTTTACCATGCAGATTACAATGTCATTAAAAGCACCGGAGGTCATGAAAAGTATTGCTACGAGACAAGCACAACTAAGATCAACCTTCCTTTAGTTATAAGGAAAACCGATGAATTTAACGTCGTGGTTGGTTCATGCAATGGTTTAGTTTGTTTCGTTGTACCGCATCAAGGTCTCGAAGATCCTATCTATATTTGTAATCCTGTTACAAGGGAATACATGAGCCTTCCAATGATAAACACCAAAATAGCTAAAACTGGTCAAACAAGTCTGGTGGTTAGTGGATTTGGTTATCTTCCATCAAGGAATGAGTACAAAGTTGTAAGAATCTTGTACCCTCACCAGCTCCGTTACCCTGACGACACCACCGTGGGTTGGGTTGAGGTATGCACTATTGGCAAGGGCAGTAGCAATGGGTGGAGAAACGTAGGAGTTATCACTGATTCATTGTATCTGCATGGTACGCATGTAACTGGAGTGCTTTACTGGAAAGACAACAAGAACCACAAGATTGTCGCCTTTGATCTGGAAGATGAAGTGTTCCGCGTAGTCCCACCACCACCATGTATCCGTCCGGAGGAACAAGGTATAGAAATGCTATATTGGCTGCTTAACTTTGGGGGGGATTTGAGTTTCGTTGATCATGTTTGGGGTGACCATGTTGACGTATGGGCATTCAAGAAGAATACACCTGAGGGGACGAATGGCAATTTCAACACAAACAAACATGATTTTTACCACAGCTGGAGTTGGATTAAGGAGGTCAACATAGAATGGGAAGGAGACACTCATGATTGTAATTTCTACGGCCCATTTGCTCCCACCAAAAGCAATGAAGTGTTACTGTGGTACAACGAAACAATTCTTCGGTGTTACGACCCGAAAACTAGAAGTTTTACGGAACTCATTGTTGGAGGCGCTCTTGAATTTCAGGCGGTCTTTGGAGCAATTCCACACATAAACAACAAAGTTTCACTGAAAGAGTTTGGGTTTATATCAAATTAAATAAAATAACAAATCGACAGTCGCATGAGTAAAGATTTTACCCGGGGCATTTTACTTATGGAAATGCTTAACTTACCGACAACTTTTCCCGAATAATATCCCGGAAAAAACATGGAACAAGGACCCACTTTTACGTGCACCCATCCAGATGCTAGAGGAGAGTCCCAAACTAAATTGAATCCCTTATCGGGACATTACTGGGAAAAATAATCGGTGAGTCCAGCAGCTCCCTTTTACTTATAAGTCTTTTTTTGTATTTATATATTTTCATTATTTACTGGTGTCTTGCCCGTACTTTGCACGGGATCTTGGTTGGGTGTGATGTTTGTTAGTCAGCTACCAATCGAAGCAATAAAGGAACTTACTAACCGTTATATAATGTGTTCATGAATCAGTATGCTTCGATATTAAAGTGTTTTCTGTTCATAAATCAATATTTTCCGGCAGCAAAGTGTACTTTTAAGGTGTTCTTCCACAGTATGCTTCAGCACTGACCTATAACAATGAGCGCCTTATTTTCTGTCTTGTCCCACCTTCAGCACTGACCTATACCAGCAAGAAAATCAGTTAAGGTGGCGATCTTCTATTTTTTATCCTTGTAAAATCTAATAGTCTGGGATACTTCCCAAGTCTTCCACCCAAACTCATTAGCTTCGGACATTCCACCGAATAAATTCAAATAGTGGACTTAACTTTGAACACAAAGCACTGTCAACTATTTGACGCACAACATAAATTAGCCGGCAGCACTCTAACCTCAGGTAAAACCTACAATGATGAGTACACTTACTTATATTTCCTTGGATATATTACATATTTAAAATCCTATAATTAATCAGTATTGCCTCAAAAATGCAGTGTCTAATTCAGCCTCATGATCCCCATTCATCAACTTACGTTAGGTTCCTCAACTTCATGGTTGTCTTCGCACTGCTCTTTATCTTCAATGGTGGAATCTCGTCATGGTTTTATAAATTCTAAATACAATAAAGTTTATCAGTACAAAAGAGAACTTGATAAGCAAATATATAATGCAAAGAGGGATCCCCACAATCCCACTAATAATTGTTCCTCCTTGCCATCAAACAACAAGTGATACAGGTTTTAAATCCTTTGCACATAAATGACGATGTATCTAACAAACAAAACCAAAAAATAAATAGCCATAACCTTTGTCGCAATTAAATCATAAGAAACAACGGTGCCTTTTGATTGCACCAACCATCCTCATTGCCGGTTCTTTCAAGCAATTGCACTATTTCTTTGGCACAAAAATTACAGAACTATTGTATACTTCAGCCATAGACGTTGTCACTCTTCATTAATTGCAGGTTCTGTCAAGCCAAGTGGTTTTTATTTATGTGGCAAGCTGAGCTTGTTGCCTTGTTCAAACAATTGATAAAAATGGTTCCATTCAAAACACTGATCCATAAAAGAAGTGCTCATGAACAGCCCAATACCTATCAATTGATCCTAAGAGAAGTATACTTAACATATCAATCAATTTAAGAATTAAAAAACATAATAAATTAGAGACACTAACTTTACTAACCGTGAACATTCAAGGAAAAACTGAAAGTTGTCATAGGCGAACTTTGGCTGAAAAAACCAACTGAATAGAAAAAATGAAAGTTGTGGTAGGTAAAACTTTACTAATGTAAGGAAGTAAAATGCCAGCAAGAATTGGATGCCAGCTGGACGCAACACTACTACTTGTTATTCCAATTATAAGGTACATACATATCTGCAGACAAATAATCCTTGGACGTAATAAGAACATCGGGAAGATCAATCTAAACATTACCTACACCAATATCCATTTTTCCTCTTAAGCTTAATTGATGAGCTCGAACCATCTAGTGGGGGCACTAAGCATTCTTTCCTTCTGAAATCAGCGGTAAATGACGTTCAAATAAGGATGGAAGACGTCAGAGACAAATATTTCCTCCAATAAGAAAGAAATAATACAAAAGCATTAGAAATGGTGAGATGTTATTGGTTGTGTATTCTTACATTATTTTTGTGAGTTACCTCCACCAGCTAGGTTTTAATAGAATTTATTTAGAAAGTAGTGTTTTTAGCCTTACCACTGCTATAAAATTTCGTTTTAGGTTGAAACTTGAAAGTACTAAAGACTCCCCAGTTCTATCGCCAAGTCCTCCGCATCAGATTTACTACCACCACCACGTGATGATGTTATTGTGACCTACTTACGATCAGCAGGTTCAAGTTTATTATTTGGAGTCTAATAATACATCTAAAGCTAGAGAAGAAGATGATGGTAAGGATCTTCCAGTTTACGAACTTGGGCTTATTGGTAATAAATTGTGCTCTTGTTAGCTTTACTATCGTAATAGCTTCAGAGAGAAAAGCATGTTAGCCATATGAATATATGCAATAAGAGAATAAATTTAGGGTTTGAATACAATCTACAAATACAATCTACAAATACAATCTTAATCTACTATTAACATACCCCTATAAATTTTGCTGTTGTCATTTTCCTAGGCTAAAGCAACTTAACAAATACAATCTTAATCTACTATTAACATCATTTGTTCAAGGAAAGTTAATTACAAAAATATTTCCGCATCTCGAAGCCACTGCAAGCTCATATCAGCTTCCCACAGTTTCAAAGCTGCAAGGTCATGGCTAGTGCCACAGAATAGGTATCAAATATAAACTTAAGCACAACTTGACGAATAAAACACCATTAATTTAAAAAATAAACTGAAGCACATCTTGATGAATAAAATAAAGTTCACCATTAGTTAGATTTGTTATATTGAACGATGGAAGATACAATTAAAATCAAAGGAAGCAGTAAAATGTCGTACGGTTTATAGATTAGACTTAAAGGTAGAGTGGTAATCATCGCCACTGGTGTTTCATGTGTATCGAACATTCCAAAACAGAATGGAAACACTCGATTCTATTGGTAAGGTAGGAGTGATAGATTATGTTTTGTATTACCGTAGATTGGTAACCCTCAATTTCTATTGGTAGGGGGCCAGGAGCTCTAGAATTCAAGCTTTTGACCTAACTTTCAATGAGAGGCCATCATTTTGTACTCACATTA
Source organism: Papaver armeniacum (assembly GCA_023531295.1). NCBI lineage: Eukaryota > Viridiplantae > Streptophyta > Magnoliopsida > Ranunculales > Papaveraceae > Papaver > Papaver armeniacum. The sequence goes on from JAJJWW010004828.1 coordinate 118,559, forward strand.
TATATACAATTTGAAAAATGAAATAAAGTTTTGTGCTCCAATTCAACCTCTCTTGGCATTTGTAAAATTAATATATTTTTTTCCAAAATAATCCTCAAAATATTCATTTATTGTTTTTTTTCTTCTTCTCTGTATATCAACATTCTAAATGCTTATGGCTGCTGATAGATTCAGATTTAATTTCTTAATTAAGTCGATGAATCTGTAAGTGACTAAAAATTACGGCATGAGTCGCATGACTCAAAATTTGTCCCATAATTTAAAAGCTATCAAGTAACTCAAATTTTACATTTACAAGAATGCTAATAGGGGTGCCATTCTTTTTTGGGGCATACGAAGCTTTATATAAGACAAAACATTATAGGGATTTTTTATAAAATGCCCATGTGGAGAAATGCATTTAAGAAAATGCCCACGTTTTTTCATTATTTATTTAACGCCCATACAGGTTAATCATTCCGTTTAATCCGTCAAAAGCGGTAAAATCTCGTGGACTTTGTCAAGTTATCATCGATCGAGATGAGATTTTGGTGAGTGCAAGTACTAAACTACCCTAGAGAACTTATTGCCATCTGTGACCATTGGCTTTATAAATCTATGGCTAGGATTAATTTTTAGAGATGGCAACACGTGGTTTAAGTAAATGGCTATATTAATTACACGTGCTTAGACTTGGTACATGTTTTGGGACTTATGATCGGTGAAGAGAGAATCAGTACTCATTCTTCTTGCCATGATACGTTTGCAATATATCTTGTTTAGAAAATCACGGTCCTTGAGGAGTTAGTTGCAAAAGTGGTGACGACGGTAAGAACACTCTTAGACTTAATTTTCTTTGCGTTATTTTATCAATTCTTTGAAAGTGGTTATAGTTTGATTTTAGGGTTTGAGAGATATTTTGGAAGAAACAGATAAAATTTAGTTATTTGGGAGGTTAAGAGATAATGGAAGCAACGAAAATCTACATCAGCAGCAAACCCATTTGTTCTCTTTCCTTCTAATTAGCAGCTTAGTCCACGGGTCACAATTGCTCAACCAAATAATCCCAAATCAAACCCAATCTCTGAAACCCCCTTTTCATTGACTACTTTAAATTGGTTTTTCTTAATTAACAGAGATGGGTTCTCTCGCTTTTGAGAGATGAATTCCTGTGCAATTTTATGTTTTGTGGTTGATTGTTTGATCCAATTAAGTAAAGAATAATAACATGATTGTTTTTGATCCAATTTTATTTTTCTTTCGTTGTTTTGTGATTGAATCCCTGTTACTGAATATTCATTCTTCATATGATAGTTCCAATGGTGTGATTTTATTTCAAAATAATTGTTCTTTGAAATACCAAAAATTTGTTAGGGTTTTGTTCACAGAAAACTGGGGGAGAAGATGAATAGTGATTTTACTGATTTGAGTTTTGATTTAGCTCGAGTCGGCAGTAACTCACATCTTAACTCAGAGACGATTCAAAAATGAATCACTATTCCAACTCAATCCTAGTAAGGCGATTCAGGGGCTAAGATGTCTTTTCTCAAACCAGATTTATCGCCACTATGTCGTAACTTCCGTTAGCCGTTTTTTCAATAAAACGGGACGTAAAAAGTCAAAATATGGGCATTAAATAAATAATGAAAAAAATGTGGGCATTTTCTTAAATGCATTTCTCCACATGGGCATTTTATAAAAAACCCCAACATTATATTTACCTCTGGAACCATACACCCCAAAACAAAATGATGATCCTTATTAGCAAACCATGAAATTTTAGGTTGTTTTACCATTAGCTGGAGCCACCAGACATGGGAAGCACGGACATTGACACGGGACACGGACACGATACGATACGAACACAGGGACCGGCAAAATCCAAAATCATCAAGACATGTCTATATATACATTAATAAAATGGTTTTTATATACTAAGATCGTAGTGTTATAGTATATCAAATACATTAATCACGCACGTACATGAAAAAAAACTCAATTTTATGTTGTTAGGTTAGCTCACATGTAGAAAAATTAAATATTACTAATTTCCTTGACACACTAGGTTACCAAACTACTAAAATAGAGTATAGATTTCTACATGTGTGTCGTGTCGGTGTCCCACACACGTCTGACGCGGACACGGCGTCAATACTGGTGTGTCGGTGCTTCACTGCACCAGACCATACTAAGTCAAAGTTTCCCTCGTGACCGAATATTTGTCCAATTGGTATTCAAATCACCCAAATCTAATCAGAGTTCATTGTCCTATGGTTTATCGTATATTTCTCCCAAACTCTTGGGAGCATTTGTTTTTTCAAAATCAAGTCAGTATGGATGGCAATGGGGCGGGTATGGGGAGGGGACCTTGAATCTCATCCTCTGCCCCATTCAAAAAACCAAAACCCATCCCCTACCCGTTCCCCATAAGAATGGGGCGGGAACGGGTATGGGGAATCCCCGTAGGGGATGGGTTTCTCATGGGTTACCATAACATTATAATAAATATTTAAAATTGTGTAAATAATAATAATTTAAAAATATTTATAATGGTTTAAACAATGATACTAACCTAAGCAGTGCATTTTGAAATTTTAAGTTTATAATAACCAACTAAAACTGAAAAATAAAGGAAACAATTGATCCACTTTGAGGCGCAAGTCAACTTCTTGACTAACCCACTTGAAGGGAGATCTGCACTTAGGCTAGCTGACGTTCTTATTTTTGGATGGGCTAATGGCAAACATGCATGTGTTGACCTCACGGGTGTTTCTCCATTAGTGGGCATTGGGCATGGCGCTTTTATTGTTGGCCAGGCAGCGCTGAGAGCTGCCTCAGGTAAGATAGCAAAGCATGAGAAAGCGTGTATTGATAATGGACATGCTTTTATCCCCTTTGCTTTTGACACTTTCGGTTATTTGGCTCCAGAGGCGGTTGGACTTCTCAAGAGAGTTCAGAAAGTCATGCACAGTAATGTCATGACTCCCGGTTCGAGGGATTTTGTTTTTAAAAGGATAGGTTTTGTTATCCAAAAAGGGCTTGCGGCGCAGCTTGTTGCTCGCTTGCCTTCTATGTAAAAGACTCTATCTTATTTATCAATCTCTCCATATCGTGCTTCTAAAAAAAAAAATCCACAATTAAGTATTATGGTTCATTTTACTTCTTAGTTCCTCATTATTAACCATCTTCCTCCGTGTTAATCATCTCATCATGATCTTCTTTGTTATCTTCCAAAAATGTTCCTCCATCAGATATAATAGGTCATGGTATGGGGCGGGTATGGGGTGGGGACCTTGAATCCCATCCCCACATCATTACTTTCGGGGATTCCCCGTACCCCTCCCCGTTCCCCGTTTATACGGGTAAAACCCTAACCCATAAGGGCGGATCCCCACGGGGATGGGTTTGGGTGGGGCAAATTGCCATCCCTACAAGTCAGGTGTAAGACAAAAAAGAGTGTTTGGGACTTTTCGGTCTCTTATTTATCCTTGCTAAATGGGGGCCTATAAGGATTAATTTGGGCCTATCACTACGTGACAAAAAAGAGAAATTTTGAAGTAAAATGAAAAGCCCCTTAACCAACTATTTTTTTAATGACTAATTTACCCCTGATTAATTAGTGTTAATTCGGGTGATTAGTGGTAAAATATCATGTTAGATGTGAAATTAACTTGTGTTAATGAATCATCTGAACATGAAAAAGTTGAAATTTTTTGAAGAACACCAACTCAGAATCGGTATATATTGCCATTGGTATCAACCGATTGTAACCTCAAAAACATACAGAGATTTTCTGAAACTTGCTTCTACCCAGAATCGGTTTATATGGACATGAAAATCAACCGATTATCCAGAATCGGTTTATATGGGCATGAACATAAACCGGTTGTGGGTAAAGTTTTCCTTTTTTACCTGTGAATTATGTGTTTTTAAACATCAAATAAAATTAAAATTCATTTTATACCCGAGTTAAGAATGAGTATGATTTCATACTCAGTTTCAAATCGTTTAAGAAGTTGTACTCGTTTTCAATTCGAGTATAAAGTTATACTCGTTTTCAAATTGGGTAAAGGCATATAGAACTATTTTCATTTTCATTTTTAATCGAATGAAATCGAGTATGATTTCATACTCATTTTATGATCGAGTATTAACTAATTTTTTTATTTTGGTTAACCAGAATCGGTTTACACGATACATATATAAAAACCGATTCCTAACATTGCATAACAGGAACCGGTTTTTATATATGTATCGTGTAAACCGATTCTAACAAAAAAAAAACACAGGAAAACAATTATCTCTTCCATACCAGAATCGGGCTATGTGGGCATTAACGTAGACCGATTCTGGTTCAATTTCCTCCGACCAGAATGCCATCCAGGACAATCGGTCTTTGTGGGCATAAACAACAACCGTTTCTAAATGAAATCGGTTTACAAGTGCATTGACGTAGACCGATTGTTATAAACCCAAAAAACTTTGATTTAAAAAAAATTGGATTGTTTGAGTGATTACATGTAATTGAAACATACTCTAGGGGATTGGGTTAATAGAAAAGTACCTGATTCGAGCTAAAACGAAAAATTACCTATTTTAGTGAATTTGGTGATTATCAACAATGTTTTCGTTTGATTTTGAATTCTTAATTTTGATGGAAATGGAAATGGAAGTGATTTTGATTTGATTTGATTTAGTTTTTTTTTTTTTTTTTTTTTTTTTTTTTTTGCTATTAGGATTTAATATTGAGGATAAATTGGTAGTATTAAAATTTCATAGAGGGTAAAATGGTAGTTTCATCAAACTTAAACACCCCTTATCATTCTCTATGGGGTGGATGAAAAAATCCATAGGCCCCAATTAATAACCATAGGCCCCAATTTAGCCAGGTTATTTATGAAATCCGAATTTCTTTTTCTTCTTTGTTTTCGATTTCACAAATCTAATAAGACAAGTGAAAATGTACCCTACCCCGAGAAGGAAAATTACAATAAACTGGAACATTTTTTTTCCTTTTTATTTGAGAAAGTAACATTTATTTATTAAACTTAGTTGTGATATACAGTTTTAATAGTGCGGGTATAAGTTACCCGTTCCTATCATCTAGAATAACATTTGAGATAAAATATGGACAATATTTTCCCAAATTCTTGTTGTCGATGTAGCTGGGTGTTGTTGTTGATGATCGAATGCCTCGTTTGCTAGTTTGTCTGCCGCCTGGTTGACTTCCCTGTATGCATTTGTTAGTTTTACATGCGGAATGCTTTCCATTAGCAATTTATTTTCCTGTCATCCCTGTTAGGTACCAAGGTATTGTCTCGCTGTTATTTGTCATCATTTGAACTAGTGCTTGTGAGTCTGCTTTGGACCAAACCTTGGGCCTAAAGTTGTTATTTTTCTAGTCTTGTTGCTAATAAAAGTCCCCATGTCTCTGCTGCAATTGCTATTGTGATTCAAGTGGGGTTTCCATTGTCATGATTACTTGTCCCTGATATGATCTACATATGCATCATGTTCCTGCCGGTCCAGGATTTCCTCGTACTGCTCCATCTGTATTAATCTTGATCCAATGTCATTGAGGGGGCTGCCAAGTGATTAATATTGTTGTTTCTCTGAATCTTCGAACTGGTATTTCAACTATATATAAGTTAGCCTAACATTGGAGATAAATGGATCAGCTGGATCTATTGGTGCATTAACTCAGCACAGCATTCAGTACTCGTTAATGGAACTTCAACTGAGAAATTCAAACCTCAAAAGGGATTGAGACAAGGAGACTCACTTTCTCCTTTTCTGTTCATTATGGTGGCAGAAATTTTTACAGAACTGATGAACAAAGCAGTAGAACTAAATATGATCTTAGGCTTTAATATCAATGGGATAAGAGTATCACACTTACAATATGCTGATGACACATTAGTGTTTCTTGATGCAAAAGAAGAAGAAGCTGAGAACCTACTCATAATTTTGCAGATTTTTGAAGCAATGACAGGTTTGCAAGTAAATTTATCAAAAAGTTCAATTCTTAGTGTGGGGGCAGAACATAATGTTCAGGAAATGGCAGACATTGCTTGGGTTGGTTGGGACAAAATGAGCAAACCAAAAAAACTTGGTGGAGTTGGTATTAGAAGTTTGAGGTTAACAAACAGAGCATTATTAGCTAAATGGACTTGGAGATATGCACATGAAAAGAAACAACTTTGGCGAAGAGTGGTGCAAAGTAAACTACAGGGAGATGACAAGGAATTATGGGCCAAAGAATCTACATTGCCACAAGGGAGAGGAATTTGGAAGGCAATTCATAAAGAAAAAAATGTAATTGAAGATTTAACTGTAACACATCTTGGTAATGGGAGAGCTCTCAAATTTTGGTTGGAAAAATGGAAGATTGCTGATACATTTAAAGACAGGTTTCCAAGAATATATAAACTGGCTCAAAACAAAACTTCCACTATAAGTGACATGGTATCAAATGGTTCATGGAATTGTCGGTTAAAAAGGAATCTAAATGCTATGGAACTAACTGAAATCACTGAGTTGTTACATATATTGGAGATCCACTTGAGCTTACAGAAGAAAAAGACAACATATCATGCATTGGTCCCAATGGTTTCTACACAAAGTTCTGCTACAATTGGCTAATACAAAGGGCTGACACACAATCTGCAGATGTTCCTTATGCATGTATATGGATCAAGAATGTCCCTCCAAAGGTACATTTTTTTATGTGGTCAGCTGCCCAGAATGCTATACCCACTACAAATAATTTGGTAAGAAGAGGCTGCAACATCCATAGCACCATCTGCTCTCTATGTTCTACTTCAGATGAATCTGTAAATCATTTATTGTTACACTGTTCAATCTCAATCTGGTTTGGAATTACTTCATAAATGGCTATAATATAAGGTGGACTCAAGCAAGAGATATAAAAGCTTAGTTACAGGCTTGGAAACTCAGAAGAGGAAGGAATAGGGGAAGGAAAATATGGCCTCTCTTAGTGTTTGCAATTTGTTGGGAGATCTGGAATGAAAGAAATAGGAGAACAATGGCAGGCAAGAGACCAAGATCCACATGTACCATTATAAATGAGATCAAAGCAACAATATTCAAATGGGGTTCAGTGGAGAATTGGTTTAAATTTGATACATTTAGAGACTTAGTTTCTCATTGGAAAGTTATTATAGAATGTAGAGTACACTAGTTCTAAAATGTAATCTTTGTTGTAACCAGTGGAGTCGATCTCGGCCATCTCGGCCGAGATATCGGCGAGATTCCGTGTTTAGTCCCAAGAGCGAGACGATTCTTGTAATATCGCGAAACGATATTTTCAAGGGAAACTCGGATGGTACCGGTCTTACCGGCCAGAACCGGTTATCTCAGCCGGAATTTTTTTTTTTCATCAGATTACATTCACGTACAAAAATCCAAGAGAACCATTTTTGTTGATTTCACATAGAAGGATTAAATGATCCATTTTTACTGATTCACCTTACACATAGAACAAAAAAAAAAGTTGGGAAAAGATCTAATCACCCGATACTAATAAACAAGCTAAGAAAATTAACCCAAAATTAATCACACGAAAAAGGGGTTTGTGAAAAAAAAAAAACAAAAAAAAAAAAAAAGATTACTGTTGAGAAGCTATTAGACCAGGAAAAATATAACTTATTGTTGTTGTTGAAGAACTCCTTGCATCAATTGTCATTGTTGAAGAACTGGTTGTATAACAGTTGTTGTTGTTGTTCATCCTTTGTTGATGCTGTATTATTTGAAATTTGGGATTCAATTAGGGTTTCCAAACTATACTAGAAAAACAAAGTAAGCAAAGATGAAGATGACATTGTTAGGCAGATTTTTCCAAACCTGACCATGGTATGATCTGAAGCAGAAGATTTGAAATAGGACGCGGAGAGACCGAGTGAAAAGTGGAAACCATGCGTTTTAGTTGTCCACTTGGGTTTTGGATATGCATGAGTATTTTTGTTTCTTTACCTATACGTGTCAATATTTACCCATATGCGTGTCCTATTCCATGCATTTTACAAATTCATCCGTGATGAGTCGAACTCACATTCCCAAGTCCTTGTTGGTGCTACACAAATTACTGCATTCACAAAGAAATGTTAAACAGTGTATGGTATTTTAATTTTTTTTATGTAATTTATATAACTTAATATGTATAATGTACTAAAAATGTTTGCTATAAAATTATAAATATAAAATTCGGAACTGATATTGCATCCGATATTTGAAATCGAAATCTCCCCGATACAAAGTTGTATCAGTGTACCGGTCCCAAGCCGAGACAAACCGATATCCGATGTTAACTACATTGGTTGTAACTCTCAGTCATGGACTGATTCTTTTTTTATATACAAGTTCAACCTTTCTGCTCAAAAAAAAAGTTGGCCTAACATCACAAGTGTTAGGTAATCTTTCTTAGCTCTTCTCGGACCCATAAGGAGTGACTAGGACCAATAGGGAAGGACGACGAGTTTAATATGAACAAATATGATTATCACCACGGCTGAAATGAGATTAAGGAGGTCAACATAGAATGGGAAGAAGACATGAATGTAGGTTTTATGACCCATTCTCTCTCACCAAAAGCAATGAAACCGATTCGGTGTTATGACCATGAACTCATTGTTGGAGGTGATCTTGAATCTTAGGTGGTCTTTGGAGCAACTCCACCCATAAACAGTATAATTTCACCGAATGAATTTAGGTTTATATCAAGCTAAATAAAGTAAACAGTCGCATAAGTAAAGACTAAATAGAATAATAAATCAACAGTCGCATAAGTAAAGATTTTACCCGAGGCATTTACTAATAACTTTTATGTTTGTTTCTATAACAACATCAAAGTTTTTCTTTTGAGAACTAAAAGTAAGATCGTTTCTGCGGTTCCAAATATACCAAAGAATAAACATAAATTCATTGATATCTCCGTTAATGTAGAAAATTCATCCCAATACACCTAGTTTTTTTTTTTTTTTTTTTTTTTTTTTATCGATCAAAAGGAATTATATTAAGAAGCACCCAAGTCGTGCGCGAACGAATACAACCAAAAGAGGGTCAAGCAACCCTAACCTAGGTTTTTAATTCTATAACACACCACACAAAAAGAAAGATATAGTCCACCAAAGCTCCCATCCAAGTCTGTCTTTTTTATCAAGGTCTCCCATCCAAGTCTGTCTTTTTTATCAAGGTCTAGACTCTAGACCTGAGTGAAACAAAAGAAGATAATGACTATTCAAGAATATTTACGTAAGAACTTCTGAAGGTGTATTTGACTAAACTGAGCTGACGAGATGATTTGGAAGATTCCCAACCTTGGTTATATGCTTGTGAAGCTTATCACCTTCCTTGGTGAATCCTTGTTACTCCCTCCGTCCCACATTAGTTGAGCTGATTGATTTTAGATTTTGTCCCACAAATAGATGAGTTATTTCACTAATCAAGGGATATTTCTAAAACTACCATTTTAATTGATTATTGTTTCTATAAGAAATATGTATAATTTGATAGCCATGTTTATATTCATTATGTAGGTGTTTTAAAATATTTTTCAACGATATAAAGTTTACGAAAAACCGTGATATAGTTTAAAAGATAAATCATTTGGAAGTCTTACAAGTTATTATGTATAAGGGCATACTTGTAAAAAATACTTAAACATACTCCATTTCTTTCCTTACCTTAATAGTTGTACAAACTACAAATGACTCAACTAATTTGGGACGGAGGGAGTATTTTTATTTTCGGGTTTGTTCAAATTCAAACATTTGGCTTTGTCTGAATTAATGGGATCGCTCAGGGAGTTCTAGTACATTTTCATTTATCTATACATTTACGTAATTGCTTGTTACTCGGGTCATAGCCTATTTGGATACATGGCCAGAGGTAGCTTTTTGACCTCTAAAAATCAAAAAACAAGAAATTAATTTAGATATAAAATTTCCTAATGACTTTTAGAAATAAAAAGGTCTAACTTTTGGTTTTGACTTCTATTTCTATATTCAAACGCACTAAATTAAGCCGTTTATTATCAATTAGGGGAGTGAAAAGATTGATTAAAATTCAAATCCTCCAAACAAAGAGGTAGACGTAAATATATTTATGAAATGAACAGGAGTGAAACATCCCCCATTACCACTTTTACAAAACAAAACACAACAATTTCTTTTTCCTGTTTTGCGGATACAAACACTGTGTAGCCATAACAACACTTGAGCTCAAGTATTGCCAACGATAACTACTTTATTTTAACACCAAAGACACATACAATGTGGGATATTGGATTGCCCAGATAATGTGGGATATTGGATTGCCCAGACAATGTGGGACTAATAATCTCAACACGCCCCCTCACGTGTAGCCTCGTTGGGTCTAACACGTGGACAATAATTCGGGTGACGCGGAGCAACGGCAAATGACTCGTCACCAATAGCCTGCTCTTATACCATGTTAGAATACATGCATCCAACTCAAACCAATTGTCTATGAGTGGAGAGGCTCTAAGGATTATAAACCGCAGGATCTTAGATTGCCCAGACAATGTGGGACTAATAATCTCAACAGAATCTTCGGTAATAATGGCGGTTCACAATTACAATTATTTGTGGAACCAACACCCTTGAATCATGATTTTTATGAGCATGGAGATTTTCGTGAAGAAACAATTCAAGAAAGTAAACAAGCTCCACATACAAGCATCCCCAATACTCAGGTACATGGGTTAATGAGTTGGAAATTTAGTTTTTTTATTTGAATTCACCATTTTTGCAGCTGAAAAATCTTAATACCGGCATGGTCGAAGTTTTAATTATACCGACTCTTAAATTTTAAAACAAAAATGTATCATAAAAGAATCGTCACGGTTCTTAGATACAGACCATAACGACTATGTTAATTCGTCATGGAACAAATTTATTATCCATGACAATCCTATTTGTGTCGTCATGGTCTTAAATTTTAACCATGACAATTCTTACCATTTTGAAAAGAAAAAAAACATGTGCAATCTTTCATTATAGTAAAATCTTGACAATGAAAGGTAGCCGCGGTTTAAATTTGTACAAACCGTGGTGATTTTTCATAATAATTTGTTGTCTTAATGAGAAATCGTCATGGTCGTAATTCAATATCATGAAGACTTTTCATGCTAATCCGAGTAAAAAATTTGAAACAACATTAAGAAAAAACAAATTAAAAAAATAACTAAAAAATGCCATTTTTTTTTATTTTATAAACGCTAAAAAAGATTTAAAATTAAAAGTAAATAAAATTAAGTAAGATTGTCCCCAATTAAATAAGAGCACATTAGTCGGTTATAAAAATATTTGGATAAGGGGTTTTGGTAATTAAGTTTGGGTGATTATTTTTCTTTTCTTTTCTTGGTATATACCCTAATTAAAACAGGAAACTACGTTAATTTTGTGGCTCCAAATAAATTCATTGATATCTAATATGGCAAACTCATCCAAGGAGTCAATTCTACGGCAATTAGCAAACGACACGCAAATTTAGATCAAAAATTCTTTACAGACGACGAAAAAAAAACAATGGAAAACAAAACCGCTTCAAAAGCTCTCACATAACCCAGCCCCCTGCTGTCCTCCGCGGGACCCACAGGGACCACAAAAAAAAGCTGTAAGACAAAAAGTGAAATGTGATTTTGGTGTGGTTTGCCACAGGGTGTGTATAGAATCATCCAATTTAGATATAGTCCACTAAAGCTCTTTTCTAAGCCTATCCTTTTTACCAAGGTCTAGAGTTGAAACAGGAGAAAATAATGACCAGTGGAAAATGTCTTGGCGCAAGTAAAGGACGTGTTAGAAGAACTAGTAAAGGTGTATTGACTAAACCGAGCAAATGAGATGATTGGGAAGATTGGAAAATATGCTTGTGAAGCTTATCACCTTCCTCGGTTGTAGTTGCAGGAATTCCTACAACACACCCCTCACAAGATTTCACAATGATCAACATATTTCTCAAGATTAATAACGACACTTTTTATTAATTGAATCTAGAAATTTTACAAGAAGGAAGTGAAATCAAGAATATAATTGCAACTCTAGACTTTCTCTCTCCTCAAAACTTTCTCTCTACCCTCAAAAGATCTCTCCCTTCTCTCACCTGCCTTTCTCTTTATATAGGTGTTTACATAGTGGATGACAGCTCACATACAGCTCATATTTCCCCTATTTTAGGATCCGTGCTACGTTCTCTCGTGCTCTCCTTATAATTTCGCAGCTCTCTCTATAATTTCGCAAGCTCGCTACATTCTCTCAAGCTAAGAAAATAATTAAATCTCGCACACTAATAAAATGTGTTGTGCGATATTTGGATCCTACATCTTGCCTCTTTTTCCTTGAATATTGCTTGAAGAGCGATCTTTAAGGAAAAATCCTCCTTGTTGTAGTTGTTGGAGGAACGAGCGAAAGAATATTGGACTTGAAAAGTACGTACTTGCCTCTATTCTTTTGTGAAGTTCGGAGCTTTGCGAAGTAAATAAGAAGTATCTTCTTGAAGTATGAAGTATGAAGTATCCTTTGAGAAGTATAAGAAGTACTCAATCCTCGAAATATAAGAAGAATCTGTCCTTGAATGAGAATAAGAAATATTGCCTCTATTCATGCGAAATTCCATTTTTGTTGAGGATTCTTGTTATTCATCAGTGAACGTCCACTTTGGAAATGATTCTTGCCGAGAAGATAAAGAATATAAAATGTTTTTTCTTGGTAATCCATAGTTGCCTCTGTTCTTTATCTATGAGGGTAGAATCGTTGAGAAAATGCTGAATGAGCGAGTTATTTCTTCATTCTTATCTTGCCTCTGTCTCTTGTTTTGTGCTCATGCGATAGTATAATCTCTTCGAGTTGCTTTTAATTTTGTGAAATGATTGAGCGAAATAACCACATTTTGCAAAATAATCACATTCTGAGAAATTCTGACACATTCTACGAAGTTATGAATACTTCTGAGAAATTCTGAATAATATTCCTGAGAAATTCTGAATAATACTCCTGAGAGATTCTGAATAATACTTCTGAGAGATTTTGAATAATACTTCTGAGAGATTCTGAATAATACATCTGAGAGATTCTGAATAATACTTCTAAGAGATTCTGAATAATACTTATTTGTTATTTTCGCTGTCTCAGACTCATTTCCATGTATATATTCGCAAACTTATTTGTTTACATATAATCATTTTCTCAAGCTTATTTGCTTACTCATTTTCTTATGTGGTCTTATTTTGCCTTCCTAGTTAAAGGTATTATTGTGCCACCTCTTGTCATTGCGACAAAATCGCAGGACGTCTTTGTACTTGCATGCAAAAACCCATTGATCTTGCCTTAACTCTCTCTTTGAAATTTTTGTTGCGACAATATGACAGGCCTAAAAATTCTCGCGAAAATAAAGCCCCATGACATTGCCGTCTTGCAACGAAATCACATGACGTCCTTACACTTTCATGTACTGACCCATTGATCTCGTATTATCTTTGTCTTTTGTATTATTGCCTCTTCAGGATTGTCGCACAAATATGACAAGCCTAAATTTTCTTGCGAAAATAAAGCCTCATGACATTTGCGTCTTAAGACACTTATCATCTCCCTAATGGAGGGTGCCGCCCTTATCTCCCCCCGGTTGTCCCTTTAAGGAGACGTACCTCTACCATACAAGGTTGGCTCCTCCCATCCGGTCTTAACAACAACCAGTTGTTTTCGCAGCCTCTTATCCCTTTTGCCTATAGGGCTTATGGTTACGAGACTTCACCCTAAGTGGAGTTTTCTTCGGGCCCAATGCAACATAATCCAAGACTTGCCAAGAATGGCCGAGACGCTTCAAACGCCCCAGACACTCTTGGCTCAACCGTGTACCTCGGCGCCTTGATCAGATGTTGACTCCTTAGAAGAGACCCTCAGTCGTCCAACCTAAGTCATAAGCTTAGGTTGAAAATCCAAGGTACCTCTCCTGGATGGGCTTTATTGACCCCAAATCTCCATGACTCAGGTTCCAGGGGCGGTGTAACCTTTTCCCTGAGCCATGCAAGAGGTACCCCCTCCTATGATGTACTTTAGGTCTTACATTTTCCTCTTGCGAAATTTTATTCGCGAACTAGGGTGTACGCCGCCATTAAGGTTTGCCCCATTCTTGATCTTAGATTTTTATGGATCTTAGATCGTCTCTTGCGAAAATTTCGCATTTCTTTATTCTTTATTTCATTCTTTCATTCTCATAATATCATATCATTTGAAGCAAAGTAAATATTCAAGAGAAATTCTAATACATCTTAATTCTGCGATTGTATCGTGTTTTGTAAATCAAATCATTTTTTTTTTTGATTTGAAATCTTTTGAAATCTTAGAAATCTTCTTTGAAATCTTGCGATTGTATCGCTTTTTGTAAATTAAATCAAAAATCTTTTATTTTCTGTAAGTAAAATGTTCTATGAAAATGGTACTTATCTTTCATGTGATTTTCTGTCATTCTTTGCCTCTCATGAAGTATATGACTTGCTTGCGAAATTGGCATCCTTGAAATGTATGAATGTCGCACAAAGAAATGTAATTATCGCGCAGCAAAAAGAAGTGTGAGGAATGAGACTTGAACTCTTGACCTGCCTCTTGCATATTCTCGCACCATACCAACCGTGCTAACCCTCTCTTGTGAAGTTAACTTGCGAAATAATCATCAACTTTCTTCTTAGCGAAATAATTACAGTCCATGCGAAATTTCGCGTAACAAAAATAATTGTGCGAGAAGCAAGAATTGATCTTGCGACCTGCTGCTTGCATTGATGCCTCTTGACCAACTGTGCTAGTTTTCTTGTATGCGAAATTATTGTGCGAAGCTGATTTTCTTCTCTTGTTTGCGGAAGTATGAAATTCTTCGCTTGTTACCATCTGTACGGGCTTCTGTTTGCGAAAGCAAGCCATACTGCCAAAATCATCTTGTTACTATCTTCTCTGGCTTTATATAAAAAATGTGCGAAAAAATATGCATGTGTTTGGATTCAAACCATGACACTAATCTTGTTCTCTTCACTTGGAACCAAATGTGCTATCGGCTGTCTGCGAAGGGGTAGTGTTATTCGCTGACTTATTCTCTTATTACCCCCCTTTATGTACTCTTTCTTCATCTTTTCTTCTTCTCCTGCATGTTGCGAAATTCGCACAGACTTTCAGAAACTATTCTTTTGGCAGAACTTCTCTTCTCTTTCTGGACTCTGCGAAGTAAATTTCCTCTTTTACGAAGTAACTTCTTCCAAATACTTTGATGATGTTCATTGATCCGAAATGAAATGACTATATCTTATCTGGCTAAGCTCCTTGTTTTCTAATGATGCTTTGGCGAAGTTAGTTGTGATTATAATGGATTCGTCAAATTTCTTTGCTCGACGAAGTATCCTTGCCTTCTGTCTTCGAGTTGATCAAGTTTTGTTGATCAAGTTTTGTTGATGTTTTGTTGATCAAGTACGTACTACTTCGGCGAATTCAACTCCCATAATAATTGTTTTTTGAATTTTCTGGCGAAGTCATAGTATCTCCGAGAATATAATATCTTCAATATTGTTTGGCGAAGTGAGTTGTTGGCTGACCTTCTTCTATAATCTTACATAATATCATCTTCTTCCCCAACTTACCTTCACTCTTTGATAAATTTTGTCCATGCTGATCCGATGAGAATGATGAATTTGCATCTCTCGAGTTAAATCTTCCGAACTAATGCCTTCGTGTTCTTCTTCTCGCTGGTAATTGACGATTGCAATGTTCTAGTGATAAACTCATCAGGTTGCTGTATTGACCCAACTTGACGTCTCTCTTTGACTATGATGCTTTTTAAGAGAACTAATCACTCTCAGCATTCGTCATCGGCTCCGGCTCGGTTAAAGTTTTCATCGTCCCATAAGAGCTTTCTTCGCTTCCGTTCTTCATTACCTCTTTTCTCTGTTTCAATTTTACGAAACTTTCCACCTGATTTGTTGAAATCAAACATCCACAGTAGCTACCATCTCTCACTTTTCTTAAATTAACAAACAGGTAGGCTGAATCCTTTTCTCTCGTCCCTGTTTCTAGCGCCATTATGTAGTTGCAGGAATTCCTACAACACACCCCTCACAAGATTTCACAATGATCAACACATTTCTCAAGATTAATAACGACACTTTTTATTAATTGAATCTAGAAATTTTACAAGAAGGAAGTGAAATCAAGAATATAATTGCAACTCTAGACTTTCTCTCTCCTCAAAACTTTCTCTCTACCCTCAAAATATCTCTCCCTTCTCTCACCTGCCTTTCTCTTTATATAGGTATTTACATAGTGGATGACAGCTCACATACAACTCCTATTTCCCATATTTTAGGATCCCGTGCTACGTTCTCTCAGGCTCTCCTTATAATTTCGCAGGCTCTCTCTCTATAATTTCGCAAGCTCTGCTACATTCTCTCAAGCTAAGAAAATAATTAAATCTCGCACACTAATAAAATGTGTTGTGCGACATTTGGATCCTACATCGGTGAATCCTTTTTATTTCTATTTTCGGGTCTTTTCAAATTCACATATTGGTTTTGTCTGAATTTAATGGGAGTGCTCGGGAGTTCTAATACATGTTTAAATATCCCTACATTTAATTGCTTGTTATTCATAAATGGATGAGCTCATGAGCGAATATAATATTATCGGTGATTTGTCTCGCCGGGAGAAAGGCAGATTGGTTGGGAGAAATAATTTTGTTAAGGATGGGCTTTAATCTAGTTGCGAGTATTTTTGAGATTAGCTTATAGATGGTGTTACTTAGACTTATTGGTCTAAAATCACCTGGAGTTTGAGGAGTTGAGATTTTTGGGATAAGAGTAATGAAGGAGTGGTTTAATTCAGTATCAAGAATATCAGTTTTAAAGAACTCCTGAACTGTGTTAACAATATCCGGACCAAATATTTCCCAATTAGCCTTGAAGAAACCCGGTTGAAAACCATCGGGTCCTGGAGCACCCCACTGATTCATGTTAGATAAAGTGAGCCAGATTTCATTTTTAGAAGGGATTTCTAGGAGTGATAGATTTTCCTCATCGGATATACAGGGGCTTTAAGATGTCGGACATGTCAAAGCTACTGTTGTTCACTTGTGTTGTACCAATGTGGGTAAAATGGTTAACCAAAATAGAATAAATTTGCTCCATGTCCGAGAGCCAGAGGCCAGAGGGTTCTCTGAGGGTATTGATGGAATTTATTATTTTCCTATTTGAGGCGGTGGCATGGAAGTATTCTGTGTTTCTGTCATATTCCTTGAAGAATTTATCTCTAGACAGCTGATGGTAGAAATCGTTTTTGATTTCATACTATTTTCCTAGTTCTGCTTAGAGATTTTTTAGCTTGTCTATGTCTCTGGAAATATTTCCGGATTTGTGGATGCTGTCGATTTTATTATTTAAGTTCCTAATATTTTTATGAATATTTCCAAAGACGTCTGAATTCCATTGGGAAAGATCGGAAGATAAGAGTTGAAGTTTCAAGGAGAAGCTTTCATTTGTAGTGTTATTGGAATGTAAATCCCAGGATGATTTTACTACCTCGGTTAGAGTTGAGTGAGAGAGCCAAGATCTAATACATCTAAATGGTTTCTGAAGTTTCAATTTTTCAGGATTGTATCCAGTAGGATAGGTGTATGATCTGATCCAACTCTAGGTAGATGAGTTACCTTGGTGTCCGGGAATTTTTGAGCCCATAGAAATGATGTCAATTCTCTCGCAAATGTTCGCTTCTCCTTTTCTGTTGTTTGACCATGTGAACGGTGCGCCTTCGTAACCCGCATCTTGAAGTCCTATGGAGTCAATTGTTTGGATGATGATTTTCTTGCTGCTAAAGCTGGATTTATTTCCCCCTTGCTTTTCATCTGGGTCAAGAATGATGTTTAGATCTCCAATTAGGGTCCATGGCTTATTCACTTGCTGGGCCAAATCTGAAATGTAGTTCCATTGCCTGATTTTCTCATCAGTTTCAATAGCTCCATAAACACAAGTGATGAAGGTCTTCTCGTCAACTAAGATTGCTTCAAAATGACACACGTTATAATTTGCTGACACTAATTTCATATCGATGTTGTTATGCCAAGCTATTGCTAACCCTTTTGTTATTCCCACAGACGGAATAATAAACCAGTCATGAAACTTGGATTTTTTGAAGAAAAAATCCATCCGAGACACCGGAGCTTTTGTCTCAGCTAGGAACACTATATCAGGGTTGTAGAACTGGTTAAGGTATTGAAAGTGGTCCTTAGTGAGAGGGGTACCTATACCCTGTATGTTCCAAGACAAAAGTTTCATCTTGCCAAAGAAAAAAAACTACACAAGGAAATAATGAATTGGGGGGAGGGAACAAAAGTTGTAAAGTTCACAGCAATACTATCTTTAGAAAGCTTCTGTAGGGCTAAGCAATGAAAAAAGGAATGAGATAAAGCTTTTAGAGTAATAAAGGAGACTTCAATTTGGAGAAATAGTAATTACAAGGAAATAATGTAAGTAAAAGAGAAATATACTGGGAAGCTACTTTAAAGCAGAATGGATGCAAAGGTAAAGCAGATAAGTTGAAATTGTGCAAGTAAAGATTGACCTAGACAAACTACCTAATTAAAGTACAAACTAGAGAATGATAAAAGCCTTAAAGAAGATTAATGGAAACTATAAAGAAGAGTTCATAGACTCTGACAGATTCTAATACAACAAGTTCAACTATTTAAAGATCTTCGGATATATCATGGGTTGGTATGTTGCTGATTGGTCTAGAAGTACCACAAAAACAATTTTAGTCTCAGAATCGCCGTTGTAGCAAAAGATGAGGATGATTGTCCAGTGAGCCAACTAGGCGAATGCTCTCTACATGCAATGAATGGTACCAAAAGGGTATCTGGCCCTTAAATTAGATCTCTCTAAAGCCTTTAATAGAGTGGAGTGGAATTTTATCGAAAGGGCCCTCCTTAGCTTTGGTTTTGATGAAAAGTGGGCAGATCTCATACTACAATGCATTTCCACTACTTCCTTCTCAATCCTCCTCAATGTATCCCTTGGGTCAAAGTTCAAAACCTCGAGAGGATTAAGACAAGGGGACCCTCTATCCCTATATCTCTTTCTGATATGCATGGAAATCTTTTCTAGGCTTCTAGAAAATGCAATTAGGGAGAATAAAATTTCAGGACTCCAAATCAATAAAAACGCTCCAAATATTTCTCATTTATTTTTCGTATTTAACTGTTTCCTCTTCACAAAAGCTGATTTGGGAGAAGCAAAAAATCTTTTAGACGTTTTATCTATATTCGGGGATATAACGGGGCAAATGATAAACCTACAAAAGTCCAGTGTCTACTTCAGCCCAAAAATACATCCTAAACATAGAAAAATAATATCCAGAATCCTTAAAGTTCCTCTGATGACCAAAAATGATAAATATCTCGGCACTCCTCTATTCTTTGATAAAAATAGGAAAGCGAACTTCGAGCCACTCTTACAAAAATATTACAACACTTTACAAGGCTGGAAATCCAAGCTCCTATCTCAAGCAGGGAGGAAAGTTCTGATAAAATCAATTATTCAAGCTTTCCCAACGTACCAAATGCAGGTGCTTGCCCTACCGAAATAAACCTTGAATCAACTAGATCGTATACAAAGAAACTTCTGGTGGAATAAAGAAGGGCAAAAAAGACAAGGGGGTTTCATCAGAGCTTGGAAATACATTTGCAAGCCTAATGCTCAAGGTGGTTTAGGTATTAAAAATCCTCATCAATTTAATATAACCCTTTTAACTAAACTAGCCAGCAGATTAATTTTAGAAAAAGACCAACTATGGACAAAAATCCTCAAGGCAAAATATTTCCCAAATTCTCATCCCTGGAAGCTTCTAAAGTTTCTAAATTATCTTGGATTTGGACAAGCATCCGAAAAGGTCTAGAGTTAATCAAAGGAAATTTTATCTGGCAAGTCAAAAATAGAAATTCGGTTAAAATATGGGGAGACAGATGGATTCCAAATTCAGAAATAATACCGCAGCCACAAGAAATGCAAGACACGGCTCCAAAAAGAGTTCAAGAGCTCATAACTGTAGAGAATAAATGGGATCAAGGAAAACTGGACAATTACTTTAGCCCAGAGGTGAGAAAGAAAATTAAAGCTATTACCCCAGAAAAAGAAGAAGAAGACAAAATCCAATGGTTACATCACCACTCAGGACTCTTCCCGGCAAAAAACATCTATAATTTCTTAGTAAATCAAAACCAAGAAGATGATAATTGATTATTAGATTTCCCATGGAAGAGTATATGGAAAATTCAAGCAATACCAAGAATTAAACTCTTTGTGTGGAAACTAGCAGGGAAAGCGTTACCTACATCTTCGAAGGGGCGCATAATTCGGAAATTGACCCAATCTTCCAACTATGCAATTCGCAAGCGCAGGAAACAGAGAATCATCTATTCGGATCTTGCCCTTTCGCAAAATCTATTTGGTTCAGTTTTTCGCTAGGATTTTTAGCTTCTTCGGCTAATTCGGATCCGATTACAACTTGGGTTAAAGGGTGGCTTTTAAACCCAGATCTGGATAATTTGGTTGAAAAAATATCAACCATACTATGGTTCATATGGAAGTACAGATGCTCGGTGGTTTTTGAAAAATTAACCCCAAACCCAATGCAACTAATTGATCAGGTCGACAGATTTTTGCAATCAATCCCTCAGAAAAACAAGAAGGAAATAAATTACAATCAGTTAATGAAGATCACACCAGATGGTCAAACATAAACACAGACTGGATAATTTTTATTGATGCTTCTTTCAAGGAAGAAGACTTTTCAATGGGATACGCACACATCGTTTATTCAGTAGACCACCAGACATTTATGCACATTTCAACAGCTCGGGGACATTACCCGCTTTTCATGCGGAAGCGAAAGCTTTACAAAAAGCGATTATATGGCTAAGAGAAAACTTTTTGTATAGCGTTTCAATAGTAACCGATTGTAAAGCCTTGGAAGACAGCATCAACAACGAAAACACAAACTCTTCGTGGACAGCCGAAAACACAGTTAAAGAAGCCAAGAGAATCGTAAAAGAACTTCCACAAGCTCAGGTAAAATTTACAATGAGAAAATACAATTCAGCAGCAGATCTAATCGCCAAGGAAGCAAGAATAAAGAATCTTCAACATTTGTCTACGAAATTACAACAAAAAATCAAGCTTTCTAGCATTAGCTCTAATGTTTTTGATAGAAACGAAATTGTAATCTTATGTACTATATTTGCTAGTTAATATATCCTTTTTTTCCATCAAATAAAATAAAAATTGCTTGTTATTCGGGTATAGTCGGATAAACATGCAGAAATAACTTTTCAATTTTAGAAATCAAAACTGTTTGTTATTCGGATTATAATCTGCTTGGAGACACATGCAAAAATAACTTTCGATCTTAGAATAAAAATACAAAAATTTAGTTTGGATATAAAATAAAATTATTGGCCGTTAAAAGCAAAGCATTCGACTTTTTACGAAGCAACATATTTTTAAAGGTGTTTCTCTAATTTTGTTGTAAAAGTTAAAGCTGTTTATTATGAACGATTAATTGAGGGATATAAAAAGTAATTGGGGATATTTTACTGTTCATGTCGGCATGGTTTTTCAATGCTGGCAATCAAAATCGGCATGGTTTTTCTATGCCGACATGAATAGTAGAATATCCCCCAATTACTTTTCATATCCCCCAATTAATCCTTCTTTATCATCAATCACGGGAGTTGTTGTGTTAAGCAGGGACTGAAAAGATTGATAAAAGTTCAAATCCTCCAAACAAAGAGGTAGACGTAAATATATTTATGAAATCAACAGGAGTGAAACATCTCCCATTACCACTTTTACATAACAAAACACAACAATTTCTTTTTCCTGTTTTGCACATACAAACACTGTGTAGTCATAAGGGTATATTAATTATATGTCCCTACTTTTAACTCCCTACAAATATATTCTTATGCAACAATAATTATGTCCCTCCTTTTTTTATAACCTTATCCATTTAATATTAGATTACCTTAATACCCTCACTCATATAATATTTTTCTTTATTTCAAAATACAACAAATTTGTTCCACTACCACTTCACCACCACCACTAGCACCACCACCACCAACATTCAACTACCATTCCACCACCACCACCGTTCAACAAACCACCACCTACCAACCGCCACCACCACCAATATTCCACCACCACTCCTTCACCGCCACCATTACACCACCACTAGTCCTCCTCCACCACAAATTCGTCGCCGCCGCCGCCGCCACCACCGTCACCACCGCCGCCGCCACCACCACCGTCACCATCACTGGTTCAAATTTTTTTGTATCAACAAAAAGTAGTTGATCCATTTCAGTTGGATCAAACAATGGATGTTTATCCATCATAGCTTGGATCAACAATAAAAATTTATCCATTGCAGCTTGGATCAACAATGGATGTTTATCCATGCCGATGGAAAAATGCTGATTCATCATCTCAGCTTGATCCACTAACAAAACCATCAACAAGTAGAAGTTTATCTAGTTTATCCAAGAAAAAGGATCAATAAGAGAAGTTGATCCAATTTTAGTGGATCAACAATGGAAGTTGATCCATGTAAAATTGGATCAATAATGATAGTTTATCCATGTAAAATGGAGTGAACTTGGCGTGAGTCGAACACACATCATCCGACATGGAGTCGGTCATGCTACCATTGCACCACAAGTTCAACATTAGAACAAATTTACATGATTTAAACTACAAAACATGAGTTCAAAGGATCAACAACAATTAGTTGATCCCATATAGATGGATCAACAACCATAGTTGATCCAAAATATATGGATCAACAACCATAGTTGATCCAATATCACCGCCGCTTCAACCCATATAACCATCATATTTCATTACTTGTAGCTTCATAAACACCAACGGCTCCAAGACCGCCTTCAAAACCAATCTCGGTTGAATCAACAATGGATGTTTATCCATTTCAGCTTGGATGTTTATCCATTGAGTTGGATCAACAACCATTGTTGATCCAAAATATATGGATCAACAACCATAGTTGATCCAATATCACCGCACGCTTCAAACAATGGTTGTTGCAATGAATCGGAACAATTTTTACACCGATTCTCCATCTTAAAATCTCTATCAAATCTGTCAATCAAAAAAATAAAAATAAAATTTAATTAATACTTTTTAAACAAAAATATAATCATAGATATTCATAGCAAAATAATGAGATCAATGAAAAATCGCTCCAGCTTGCTCAAGTTTTGACGTTGTGCAAGTGCCGTATGGTAAGGGTCACCTAGTATCGATAGAGTTGCAGGGGTAACTCCATAGCTTGACAAAGACATAAGCTGATCATAAATTCCAAAGGACTACCCAGGGTAAGCTTGTTTTCGAGCTCCTTCACCTATGTAACATAGCGCGCATTTAGAATCTAGAGTTTCGGTTCAACGAACACAAAGTTTAGTTGCAACAAACCTTTTGTTGAAGAATCATTGGACTCGACCTTCTTCTTTGCGTTGTTTCTTTCAAATTTATTTTCGAGCTCCCTAACTCGTACAAAGAACAAAATTAAATTAACCATTACTAGTTCTAGGAACAGGATCTGGATCTTGTACTCTGAGTATTCCCAACAACATCATGATGCTCCCCACCACCAACACCAACACCACTACTATTCCCACCACCGCCGCCACCGGCACCACCACCACCACCAAATCCATAATTCGAAACCGATGATGCAAAATAGAATTAGGAGAAGGAAACAAATGAATCGGAGTCGAATTTGTTGAATCACGATTCTAGACGGTTGTTGCGTTAACAAATCGGTACTCGACCATTACTAGAATTAGCTCTAGGAACAAATTCGGGTGCCTTAGCATTAAGTAGTTTCTTCCCAGTAGATCCATTCCTATTCAACGATGCCGTTGCCGTAGACGAAGAAGACGATTGTACCGACGATGATGAATCTACCCAACGATTGTAGTTTCTATTGCGATTGGTGATGTCGGAGGAGGTGTGGTAATGACTGAGGAGGTGTTCGAATGTATTTGCGGTGGCGGAGGAGGCGGTGGTGTCTGTCAATGGAGAGAGAGAAGAATAGAGAATTTCGATCTAAACCGAAAAGAACAAAAACGCTTGATTTGATTTCTTTGTGTAGAGGTGGCGGTGGGCGGCGAAAATGGTTCGGGGTGGTGCAAATGACGACGTGGAGAGTTTCGTTGATTTTTATGCGAATGAAAATTTTTCTCTTTCAGTTTTAAATACTGTAAAACATACTGGGGGTATATTTGGAAGTCCCTAAATTGTTGATGGGCTTTTAAATAAAGAGGGACAAAATTATTATGTGATAAGGATATTTGTGTAGACCATCAAAAGTAGGGACAAAAGTTCAATTACCACTAGTCATAACAACACTTGAGCTCAAGTATTGCTAACGATAGCTACTTTATTCTTAACACCGAAGACACACACAAACAAGTACCATAATAAGATGATGTCAGGGATTCTCGAAATGAAAAAAATCCCTAATCTTCATCATTTTCTTCATCAACACTTGCAATCGGTGCATGAGCAGCTGTCTCCACACTTGCATCCTCCCTCGAGGTTTCTGCACCCATGCGAAAAATAATTATCATTTTAATTGACTTCTAGTGGAAATAGATATGTAATCTCAGATTACTACTCCATCCGTCTTAAAAAAATAGGCAGGATTTTTCATATTTGGATATGGATACGTCAAAAACACAGTTTATCAAATTAGTCATAGAAGAAACATGGGTTTGAGATCATACTCCTTAGCAGCGGACTTGCATCTGCAAGAAAAAGGAGAAAAACATGTAAGTAATAATCATATAACACCTTAATAAGACTAGCGAAGAAAACAAGATCTTACCCGCAGCCGCAGTTAGAGGCACAAGTTGAACCACATCCACAAGCCATTTTGATAGAATGAGATTGCGTAGTAGAAAACTTAAAGAAATATGATTGTGTGAAAGGTTTTCGAATTCAGATAATTCTTAGTTTGTTTGTATTTTCAAATGAAACCATGTAATAGTATTTATAGGCAAATGAACATAACAGTACTGACTGTTCACCGTACACGCGTCGAAATCCGCACCATTGAAATATATGCCTCAGGTAATACCTTTTCTATCAAATGTATGTCTCAAGACTCAAGTAATACCGATTCCATCAGTTTATTAATCAAAGTCATGTATATCAAAGTCTTGTAGATAGGTGCGATCACTGCTTTCACTGTCACTTTCTCTGTCAAGACTTGGTGCGATCTGTGGGTACGAAATCCAGTCGAGTTATGCAATTTTTTTTTGTCTTTTTGAATTTCTTGCAATTGAGTGTTTTGTTGAATTTTCCAAAGGGTCTCCCCGCAGACCCGACCCAAAGATAGTGAAGCTACTGTTCATGGGAAATAAAAGTTTAAAGCGGAAGAACTCAAAAATAGATTAAAATGTGCACACATGACAAGATTTCAGACTCTAGAGCCTCACTTGTCTGACACTAAGTAAAACTAGATGACCGCTACCACGGTGGGATGGCCGACCGAAAAAATTGACGTAAAATTAAATTTTGTGTTCACAATTTAGTTCTGCCGTAGGGTGAAAATATTATTTTTCCTGAGACGGCACGAAGGTATAATTTTTCCAAACACGACGCGAAAGTATCATTTTTCCAGACAATTAGTAGCCATGGTATATTTTTACCATGGTATCCCATTCGGTGGTGATTCAACACCATATGTTGTGCTTTTCATTTTAAAATTAGTTGTTTTTTATACTTAGTCAATCATTTTATTTTTCTTATAGTTTTTTTCAATTTTTTTTAAGATATGTCTAATTTTAAGCTATGCCTAATTTTTAAGGAGAAAAGATACAAAATTTGGAGAATAATAAAAAAAAATTGAAAAACTAAAATTTGATTCTTGTGATATAGAATAAGAGGAGAAGAAGACACAAAGTAGAAGGAAAAGAGAGAGAAATTCTTATTCATTAGTGTGTAGAATACAAGAGATTAGGCCTCTATTTATATAGATAGAAGACTTGGTGTCCAAGATATGTAAACCCTAAACATAGACACGAAGGGCATCTTAGTAAATAAACAATAGTTTATAACACTCCCCCGATGACCACCGTGGCTAAGTCATTACAAGCATACCGGGAAAACTCAAAGAGAAAACACGAAATTGCATAAGCATGTAAAAACTCAAAACAAGTGTTGGACACGCAGATTTTGCCTCATTAAAACCTTGACAAGGAAAACCCTGGTGGGACAAAACCTTGACGAAGGAAAAAAAGAGTACAACGCGATAAAGTCCAAGTGAATGCACCTTAATTTTATGATGGCGCTCCCCCTGATAAATACTTCAGTCAATTGGCGTGCAAATCTTTGAGTCGAGACTTTCCAATTTTGAAGAACGAATTTCTTGAATACAGAAGAGGATTGTGCTTTCATGAAGATGTCGGATAGTTGATGAAGTCTTCATTTGTGTTGCACAAGCAGTAATGCCTTCGATTACACTTTTGCGGAGTTTACATTCTTCTTCAACACATTGAGAACTTGTTTCATGGATTGCTAGCTTCCCGAGATGATTTGCAGAAGTTGTTGATGTAATTTCTTCAACATAAAGCCAAGATGTAGATAAATTACCATAAGTGAACAAAACTGAATTTGTGGTCATACCTTATGTGGATCGGAATGACATCCAAATTACTAAGGGATTGTTTTCTTGATTTGGCCTAACAAAATGACCTAGTTAATGGTGGGAATCCACCAAATAACAAAAAAATTATACAACTCCCCTTGGATGACCACCATGTTGAATTAAATTGCCTCACTAAAAACCTTGCCAGTAAAACCCAATGGGAAAAAATTTGGACAAAGGAAAAAGAGCATTAAAATATCAACATTTTGGAGAAAAACGTCAATGAGATGTTGCCTCGTTAAAACCTTGTCAGGAAAACCACATGGGACAAAACCTGAAGCCAAGGGAAAAGAGTACAACTTTTGACATATTTATCGATGCTAGCTCAACTACATGAGTTTTTCAAAAAAATAAGCATCAAAATAATTACTCTAATCTATCTTAAAGAAGAGTTTAAGCTAGCATAATTCTAACTGCAGATTTAAGAAAATAAAAAAATAAATAGAATTTATACTTCCAAAGCGTGGATTTTAGTGTTTTTAAGGACTCCTCAAGAGACCTATAAAGCTATCATCATCAAATAATTAATCCGGATTGTTGGTTTTGTACCAAATTTCTAAAAACACATAAAGGATTGTTAAACCTGACATAATCAAGTCAAGTGGCTGCCATAATATAATTTGAATCCTAAAAGGATAACAAATTTGAATATGTTCCCAACCACATTTCTTGTGTAAATGCAATACGAGTCCTTCAAGGACTACCACGCCAAAAGCATCATGCATGGAGAACAAAAATTTATTGAATCAATCCTAGGGTCTGAGAAAAAATATAACCCTCAAATCGTTTTTTCAACGAAGAAATTTCTCGTATAAAGACGCAATATGACTACACCAACCTGTAATTAATAGGCTTGGCATGTTTAAGGTGTTAAGTTTGGATCCAAAATTGCATCAATCGAGAAATTAATCCAACCTAACTTGGATTATATGCCAACCAATCACATATGTCGATTTTCTCTGCAGAGGGGTTCAAAACCACCATCATTTATTTCAGTAGTTACTTTAAAGGAATATTCGACAATATATTAACTAATTACGATCCCACATAATTCTCAAGTGTATGCATATCTTGAAAAAAATAAGAATTGCTGGTACAAGCGCCCACGGGCATTATAATCTCCTCATCTTCAAAAAAGGAGATAATTACTTTTAGAATGTGAATCGTGTTTTTGGTACACTCAATTGGAGCACTACCAGTAGCCTATTATGGAATGCTACTTATTTTACTAGATGTGACTGGATTTTCCTCTTAAAGAGGTAAACGCTTATGCAAAAGCAAATATGATATTTCACGCCTAGTCAATGACAGCCTTTTTTCAATTTGATCATGATGGCAGAGAAACTGATATAACATTCAAGTTAATTAACACCAACTTTTGCTGGTAGTGTATAGTCTCCCCCTGATTACGGCGGAAATATTTTCATCTTATAAAAACGAAAACAAATTTCGTAAAGTATTATCCGATTAATTCGAGGACATATACTTATAATTTCTGGATGTTAACAATACCAGGTGGGATAGTAGATACTGATTCCAAGAGCCATAAAATGAATTATCCCAAAATTGTAATCTACTTGAGATACAAATTGAACATCAACCATGTATTTTATTAGTTACAGGAAAAATATACAAATAAAACTCCAAAATAATTTCATGACCTCAAGGATCAACGAGATAATGAACTAGAATGAAATTATGGACACTTCTTTATCAAAAGAAAATTATATCAAAATCGATATAGTCACAACAAGGACTAATGATATAGCTAACAAGCCGGGTGCGCACCCTTTGATCTTTAGTGTCCAATTCCAACTACAAGTGGAACTATTTCAAATTTTGGAGAATATTAAGATGAAAAAAATAATAATAATAAAGATTGTTCAATATCCCTAGGGAATGCAACAATTCTTAATTTCATCGGTGTTTGCAATTCCGAATACCATAATAACGATATCTCATTCTAAAGTCGATAGAGAAAACCAATTTCAATTGACTTATATGATTCTTTTTAAGAAAATAAAGAAATCATAATCGTTAATTAATTTTTGTAGAGCAAACCCAACTTTTTGTTGATGAAGATTTCTCTAGAGGAATAGAAATCAAAAAGAAATTGGCCAAAAATACTTATAATGCCAATTTTACTTCTCATTATAGAGAATTTATGGAGAAATCTAATACCGATTGGTAAAACGATATACCAAAATCATATCGGCGACTGGAAAAAAAAATGTCGTTTACTATGGAAAATCCATTGTGTGGTAAAAGAGTGGTTTCGGAAAAGAATAGAAACCAAATACGAATCACATGATCATTGTTCAATGGACAACGATACCAATATGAATTGGCCGGAGGTTTTTCAACCATGCACGCGATTCGTTACCACAAAAGTAATTAGATTTTGGTAACACCAATTTTGATGATTACAGTTTCATTAAAGGAATAGAAACTGTAAACCATCTTTTGATGGATTTTTTTTTCCTTTCTCTATATGAAAAGAATTAGAATAAAAGAAAAAAAATAAAAGGATATTAAACTTATCCCTAAATAAGTATACATAAAAAGTGAAACTGTATATATATATATAACAAAAATAAAAATAAAAATCAAGACAGAGTAATATAGATCTTTTATTATAGCTTACCGATTTGGCACCTTTAGATAATCACGACTAATATATGATAATATATGAGCCTGTTAATATATGACTATTATTGCATAGCCAATTAATTACTCCATAAGTGCTTGGGACACCGTTTACACTTGCAGTCGTAGAGTGTTAATGAAAAGCACCCTATGTATCCAAGTGAGATGAGCCGGTACATGAAAATACAAAAGAAAACAAAACTAAAGTTAGCTTGACTTGTATATATAATAACTTTAAATTAACCGACGGTTTAAAAAGTAAAAGGAAGGTTAAAGCCATGGAGAAGTATTTTTATGATCTCCATCTTGGTTTTGGTTTTGCTTCATCGGATATTTTAAAAATTTATATGTTCCGATGTGATTGCTCGGTGAGAGCTACGTCGCTGATAACGTCTTGTGATATAGAATAAGAGGAGAAGAAGACACAAAGTAGAAGGAAAGAGAGAGAGAAATTCTTATTCATTAGTGTGTAGAATACAAGAGATTAGGCCTCTATTTATATAGATAGAAGACTTGGTGTCCAAGATATGTAAACCCTAAACATAGACACGAAGGGCATCTTAGTAAATAAACAATAGTTTATAACATTGATATCATTGTTTGTGCTCATTGCGTAGCTAATTTAAAGGGCTTTCCAAATATATAAAATTTATAAAAATACGACTTGTAGTTTGAAATATACGAGGTTTTTAAATATATAAAAAATGCATTTACTATTGTGCCTTTCTTTTTGGTTTATTTACGAAAATGTCTAACACCTTATTCCCCTTCCTCTTTGGTTTATTTACGAAAATGTCTAAAGGAAAAAAGGTAAAATTTGATTTAGAGGGACATCTTAGTCTTTTCCAGTGTCCGGACCAAAATTCAACCTTTTTTGTGTAATTGAAAAAAAATGTCACGCTTCACATTGACATAAAGTCACCATATATAGAGTCCTCCCTCGCTTCGCTCGGTCGGCCTAATAAGGCACCAGAATATATATGCCTTTCATACAAAACGAAATGGGTGTGCTTAAGATTCGAACTTTTGCCCGATTCATTTCTTTATGTCCTTGTCGTAAATAATTTTGTTTCATCAAATTCTCAACGATTACTTTTGTCGTGCAAGGCTCACCTTAGTTGGCAGAGAAAAACAAAGAAAGGAGAAGAAAACTAGGAAATTAGAAGACTTTTTTACTATTGCCTAAGTCAGCCTTACGTGTTTTGGGAGGTTAACTTGAGTTGGTTGGAACTAAACCTAACACACTTGTGTCAAAAAAAAAACAAAAAACTATACCTAAGACATAAGGCGGGCCCTCATGTAATCGTTATCCTAACAGTAAGCGTGGAAATAGTCCACCGGCCAGTCGCTAGTTGTGAAAGTCAGCTTCAGCCCAACACACGAGGAAACACTTATAGGCTGTTTGGATTCAGTCCCAGAAGCTACTTCTCAACTTATTTAAGTCAATAAGCCATAAGTTAGGTTGGAATGCTAAAATTATCGACTTCTATAAGTTACTTATAAGTCAAAAAGTAACTCACGAGAGAAGCAAAAATGTTTTGCTTCTCACTTCCAAAAGAAGTGACTTCTGGCGGGACCCACGTACTAATCCTCTTTTTATCCTCGGTCTTTTCTTCTTGCTTTACTTTTCTCTCTTCCTGTTACTCTCTTCATGTGAAGCAGAAAATTCAATTCTTTTACAAATAAATATATAATCTCATACATGATCTTTTTCTTTTGTTGCTAACCTTTGGATTAAGACGCAAGGATTCCAAAATCATTATTAGTTTTTGAAAATTTGGATTTGGATTTGGATTTGAACCCTAATCTAGAGATAGGGTGATGCTTTTCTAAGAAACTTAATGGGTTTGACAGTGTTGCGAGGTGTGGCATTGAGATGAATTGATACTGATTTCTGGATTATTTCTTGGCAAGATTTCGTAATTAATATTTGTGGAAGAAAATTATATCGTCAAAATTGCTATGGATCACTTTTCCTTGATCTTCATGTTGATGGTGCCAAATATAGTATCTTTTAGTATTTTTCTCATCAATCAAATGGTTTGGGACGGTTGATATGTAATTCATATGATGTATATATTAGTTGGACCAAAGGAAGTTCACAAAATTTTGAGTATCTAAGGAAGATCCTGTTGAAGTGGAAAAAAGTTTACAGAGTAAGCATATTCAATTGGAAAAAAAGTGAAGATACAACAATCCAATTGATTGCAAGTTTTAAAGAAATAATGAGTCCATAATTTTTGTGTGGATTCTTCGAATGTATAGCATCCATATCTTTCATCTTCCACCACAAAAGCTATGCCAAACTAACTTGATTGCTTAATGACTTGTAATGAGTTTGCCAAACAAGTTTTTTTAAATCCTTCTGATCCTTCAAAAAGAAATGTCCCAGTGCTTATGCTTCCTTCGGTATCCAAACGTTTATTTATTATCCTTCCGGAAGTGCTACACGTAACACATTCATCGTTGTCCCGAGTGAGAAAGAATGGATGGCCCCTGACTGTGTGTTGTCCCGAGATTCAATATGTGGGATATAAATTATTATTTGGTGTTTTGAGATTGATTATTTGTGCGTGTTCAACGTCTCCTAAGTCCTAACAGATTCGTACACTTCAATGGCTGCTTATTTCCGATCAAAATTAATAGCTTTGTGATGATTAAAATTGATAGTTTCCTATGTAATTTTGAAGAAAAAAAAAATCCTCCAAATAAAATAAGAATGTGATGGTTTCCTATGTCTTTTTTTTTTCCTGTTAACTTACCAAATTGAGGCATATCCAGATTAATTGGGGCTATAAATTTTGCTCTTAATCATAATAATTGGACGAGGGATGTCCCTGACAATAACTAAGAGCATTTCCAACATTAGGTATATAAAAT
Source organism: Papaver armeniacum (assembly GCA_023531295.1). Taxonomy (NCBI): domain Eukaryota; kingdom Viridiplantae; phylum Streptophyta; class Magnoliopsida; order Ranunculales; family Papaveraceae; genus Papaver; species Papaver armeniacum. The sequence goes on from JAJJWW010004828.1 coordinate 150,856, forward strand.
CCTACGTGGAGTTCATTTGTAAATCTCCATTTGTTGGGGTTTTCAAACATGAACCTAAATAAGACCATTTTCCCAAAACTCATCTCTAGTCAAGGTTATGCTATATTTTAATTTATTTATTTTTATTTAAGCTATTGATTTATTACTTAAGCATTATCGTGTTGAGTGAAATTTAACAAAAAAATTAGGAGGATCACCCAACCAAGCGTTTGAGTAATCCTCTTTTTGAGCATATTTTGCTAACTTATGTACACACTTATTGGCTAAACGATTCGTGTGCTTACATGACCAAAATCCAAAAGATGATAAAAGAAACAATATGTCATCAATTATTCTTCTTGACTCCCAAGGAACTTCAGTGTCTTCCCCATGGATAGTTTTTTTTTTTTTTTTTTTTGTTGGGTATCCATGGATAATTTGGACAAGAGATAAATAATCAGCTTCAATAATAATTTTTTTATGCCCCAGCTGTAATGCAAGCTTAACAGACTCCAAAACAACAAGACTCTCTAACAGTTCTAACCCTGATGCATCCTTGAAATTTGCACATGATGAAGCTAAATGGACCCCTGCAAAATTTCGAAAAATTAGTCCATATCCTCCATTCTTAATTATACGACAAAAACAAGCATTTATATTAACTTTAACTAAATATCCTTGAGGATACCATTTATATATGAATAAATGAAATAATAATATTATCATTCCTAGGCCTGCAAACAAAAGCAACATCATTAGAGAAGTTGTTTATAGTATGCAGCAGTTGTTGAGGGGTTGAGTGTTTGTTACTGAAAACAAACACTGCATATGTCGTTTCATAAGTGCTAGCAAATGACTGCCATCTTAGCGGACATCCTTTTGTCAAGTAACTTAATCCAACTAGCCACTCACTCTTCTGGATAATTCTATTCCCCATCAGTGACTAAATAACCTTCTCCAAACCACAGTTCTTTTGCAAAAGGACACTCAAGAAGTATATGCATTGTTGTCTTCATTTGGCAGTTACATCTTCCACATTTAGTATCTTCATGAGGTATTCTCCTATGAATCCTTTCTTTGGACATAATTATGTCCCTTGTACATTTCCACATGAACAACTTTACTTTGGGAATTGTTTTCATCCCCCAAATAGCTTTCCATAATTCAATGGTATTATCAGAAATAAGATCTTAACCAATGTGGAATTTGATATTATATAAAGCTTGATATGCAGATTTTACTGTAAAGTTACCACTTTTATTCTTCGACCAAATTAACTTATCTTCACTATCTAGGGGGATTCTCATTGCCAAAATCTTTCCCACAATATCTTGATAAAAAAGGCGTAGCAGCACATCTTCCTTCCAACTTTTACTATTTGCATCTATTAACTCAGATACATAAGTAAAATTGAGGTGGTTGACTGCTTCTGAAGCTGGAGAATGTGGAGGATTCAGAGATGTAATTCATTTATTATGCCAAATAAGATTCTGAGTTCTAAGACCATGTAGAGTTTGCCTTTTTAGGGGCATGAATAGCATTCTGTTGTTTGAAGTATTTAGTTATTAAAGAGCCACCCCAAACACTGTTGTTCACAGCGTAAAATCTCCAAGCAGACTTTGTAAGGAGGGCATGATTTCATATCTCTGAAGTTTAATCCACCATCTTCATAAGTACGACATATACCAGTCCAAGCAACAGGGTAAAATCCTTTTTTAGTTGGCTTGTTCCACCATAAACGAAGTTGAAGAGAGTTCATATTTGATAAAGTTTCTTCAGGTAATTTGAAGGAATTCATCTAATACAGAGGTACTGAGTTGAGAACATTCTTAACCATCACTGATCTTCCAGAGTGAGACTGCATTTTTCCACACCAATCACTTAATCTTTTCTGCATATTTTTTACTAGAAAGTTGAAATATACCTTCTTCTTCTTATTCAAAAAAAGTGGAATACCCAAGTACTTCTCGTTTGGATCCATTCTCTTGACTTTAATGATATTGACAATAGATTCAACATCATATTGACTCAGTCCTTTAGAGAAAGTAATGCTTGATTTTTGATAGTTTATAAGCTGACCTACGCATTGCTGAATGATTGAAGTATCTCTTGGAGATTATTAATGTTTTCTAAATTGGCTTTGACAAGATTGGCTTAGAGTATTCAGGTGAAATCATTGCACGAGATAAATCTTCCATGGATATAATAAACATATACAGAGAGATTGAATCTCCTTGGCGTATACCCCTTGTGGGTTTGAAGGTAGAACATGGATGTCCATTGAGTAAAACTGAGATCCCTGTTGTAGATGTGCACTGATAAATGAGTGCACACCATTTCCCCCAAATCTCATACGCTTCATAATATCAATAAAAAAACTCCACTCAAGCCTGTCGAATGCCTTCGACATATCAAGTTTTAAAGCTAAATAATTGTCACTTTTTTTTCTTTATCTTCATAGTATGTATTCTCTCATGTGAAAGAGAAATATTATCAGAGATGAGACATCCATGAACATACGCAGACTGGAGAGGCGAGATAACTATGTTCAGAAAATGTTTCATCCTTCCTGCAATCATTTTTGATATGAGTTTGTATGAGGTATTACATAATGCTATGGGCCTGTAATCAGAAGGAGAACTCGGTGTCTTAACTTTTGGTACCAACACGAGACTTGTTTGGTTCAATTTCTTGCTGAGAAAACCAAATTTGAAAAAATCTTGTATCATACACACAACATCATATTTTATGGTCTTCTACAGATTTAAGTAAAAACCCGGTGGGAAACCATCACGTCCGGGGTGCCTTCCAAGGATTCATGCTCTTTAGTGTATCGGATATTTCTTTCTTGAAGGAATAATTACTAATCTTTAGTTTTCTTGAGTGTAATGACCGAAGGAATATGCTGCGGAAAATCTTCATTCAAGCAAGGATTAAAAGTAGTGTTGATATCTTGGAAATGAGAAGATAATAAGTTTGTTAATGAAGTATGAATATTACACAAAACCCCATTTTATCCTCTAGAACATCAATCATGTTTCTTGATCTTTTTTTATTTGCATTTGCATCGTGAAATTTAGTATTATTATCTACATCCAATAAAAAAATGTCTTTATTCTTTTGCATCCAAAACTCTTTCTTAATATTTTCCCACTTGATAATTTCCTTTTCAACCATAAGGATAGAAGAAGTATTATCTTGAGTTGCAGTTGAGAGATGAAGTGTGTCCAGTTGAGAATGAAGATTCTTGATATTAGTATCAATATGACCGAAAGACTCATTGTTTCATATGCTGGGATAATTCAGAGTAACATGAAGCTTATGATTTACTCGATATGCAGAACTTCCTTGTATATTTACTCCACACAATTTGGCTATTTGATCCTTACAAGATTTATCATTTAACCAACACGAGAAAAACTTCCAGTTTCTACCAGAATGATCATTATTAGATTTATAGCTTAGGCCAATAAGATATGCATCATGCACACATTATACTATGGAAGGGGAAGAGGAAATAGAAGCTGAGAATATGTCGCATCGATCAGTAGGATTTATAACTATATTTAAGTCTCCAGTTAACACCCACGGTTGTTGGATTTATAGTCCTACATCTCTAATAAAATTCCATTATGCATTCTTTTCTTGTGGACTACAAGACCCATAAACGCATGAGAGAAGTCATTCCGGTTTGGATATGTCATTTTTGACTAGACAATGAAACATGTTTTTAGAGAAGTGCATTATCTCAAATTCAAAACCATCCTTCCATAAGAGAAGGAGACCTCCAGAAAGACCTATAGATGGTTCAAAAGCAATATTAGGGGAGGATCTTGTCTGAATTTAGTTTTGTTTCTTGTAAGAAAACTATATCAGGGTTATGAATTCTAGACAAGTTCTTTAAATGATTCCTAGTATTTACGTCATTAAAACCTTGACAATTCCATGCAATTATTTTCATATTGAGAACTAAGTAAAACTTTGTAAAAACAATAAAAATAGATTTATAGAAGTTCTAAGAAATAATTTAATGCAAAGTAGGTTTTTTGCGTATACCTGTAAGGGATCTCTGGCGCAATCATTCATAGGTGCATGAATTATTGCAGCTGAATCATCCGATTTCATCATTGAGTTATGATGGTGGTCCATAATAATAGTTTCATTTCCTTGCATATTGGTAGGAGGTTGGATGTGAATATTAAGGGTTCATTGATGGCTCAACATTGAGAGGTGAATTCTTCGTACGTTTAACATTTCTTGAACCTTCATGGTTTTCTTTATCAGCCAACAACTCCTCCATATAGTTGGTGAGACTACGAGCTTCAGTACATTTATTGGCCTCACTATTTTCACTTAGAAGAGCTTCATATTTAACAGAAGATAGACCGACTGTCTAAGTAGAGTAAGTGAGATGTATACTCACAATCTTCATCAAGATGATCAATTACAAAATATTATAGACATATATTTTTGGGTTGAAGCTCCCATGTGATATATGATCCATACATCTTATTCGATTAAATTATTCTACCATCCTCCTCTCAAAGAGGTTTCTTTAAGTCAATTTAGATTTTTGCTCTCACATTATTTTCGCATGTGGCCTGCAATTCTTAGGATGTGTTGATATCTTTCTTCCCACAAAATTAATAGCTTCATCTATAAAAGCCACGCTCATCATATGCTCCAGCTTCGGATATTTAAAATGAACGGTGAAAACCCGATTCTTGGAAACATAGTCCTTAAGAATATAATTATAATATTTTTGAATATGAAAACGAACTCCATCGATCAACCATGGTCCATCAGCTATCACTTCATCCCGCTCAGCTTCATTGTTTAATCTTACAGGCATAAGATTTTTCCCCATGACTCAAATCTTTTTATTACGATATTTTCCCCAAAGAGAGTTAATTTCAGCCCTTATGACCCTCATCTTCATCTTATTCTTCTCCATTAATTTACCTAAAATCCCATAAGTCCATTGTTCCGCAGATTCATTGATTATTTGAGATGATCCCACCGTTCTTCTCTTAATATATAAACAAATCAATATTTGCATGCCTAAGTTGACGTGATAGTTGATTGATAGTATCACCTTGACATGTAGACATAATTTTTGAGAAGCAAAAGGTTTGTTTAGGTTTTTCGATGAATAGTTGTATAAATTTCAAAACTCCACTCCTTTTTTCAGTTTTTATACTCCTTGTCATCTTGGGGACTTGAATACAAATATATGGTAAACTGAAATAAGATCTTTGTTTTTGGGTTACCCTAATTTTGTTGGATATGTATGTAAAACAGAATCTAGTTTATATTCAAATTTAGTCAAATAATATTGGAGAGAATGAGTTGAGAGTTCCATAGAATAAGGGAACAAAGAACACAACTGGTTTCTTCTGGAAAGATTACTCAAATCACGGGAATTAATTGATTGAGATTTGGGAGGCAATTTTTTTTAATTTTCTAGTTGAGTTGACTGTTTCGGATTGGAGACTGAAGATGATAACTTCCAAAATTAAAATCCGGCAAAAGATAGGATTGAACCCATGTAAATGTACGTATGGATGAAGCTTTTGATAGATTGTAAACCGGCTTGTCGGTGTTTTATGTTTGGATGAATGGAGAGAACCTTCTGAACTACTAATTTGGACCATCATCAAGACGAAGATGGTTAGCACCACTGCTGGCCACAGCATCATCTGCAAATAATAAAAAATTTTGAAATTTTAAACTTAAGGTGAGTGGGAGAAGATGAAAAGATTATAATATTAAATCATAGATTAATTCCTCAATAATCTAATAAATCTAGGTATAAGAATAGCTAGATTAAGGGTCCAAGAGCATAGCTCGGTGGTATCCCATCAACTCCCAGTAAGGAGAAAGTCAGGGGTTCGATCCCTACCGTAGAGGTTTGTATTTAATTTAGTTGTATAAAGGGGTTCGGTGGGGTTGGGTCTAGCAGTGAGGCTAGTCCAACTGGCTGGATTTGGGTAGGGGCCTGGGTCCGGCTTTATCTTATCAAAAAAATAATATTAAGATTTAGAAAGAAGTTTCAAAAAACTTAATAAAGATGATCTAAATAAAAAAATCATAAGATTTAAAAAAAAAAACTATTTTGAATTGATTCAACTCAGATAGTTGCTCGATCCTCAGAGACCCCTACAAAACCTACAGTATTGATTATGTATTTTAATTCATTTTATTATTATTTTTGACACGATCGGTGCGGGAATTGAACCCGCAACTTATAGGTTTGGATTCCAACCCCTAGGGTGATTCCCAACCTAGGGGTTGGAATAAGGATTTTTTTAGCATAAAAAGGATTTTTTTAGCCTAGTTGGTTATGTATTTTAAATTTTGATAAACATAAAAAGGATTTTTTTTTTTTAGCATGATTTTGTATTATTTATTTATTTTTATATAATATTGGTGGCATGGAATTAGTTAAGGGTGATTCTTCTGAAGTTGTAGTTAAGACTTTCTTTAACACCTTCATATTTAGTATTTCATCCCTCCTAATTTGTTGGACCTAACTATTAGAGATGCATTTATATTAAATGGGGGTCTAGAATCGTATGTGTTATTCAAAAAAAAATATTTTCATCCTCAATGAGAGATACTCTAAAACTACTCTCTTTTTAGTTTTAGTTCCAACACCAAAGCTTGTTCATTTTCTTCCCCTACTTCATCAACCTAATTAAAGATCGACACGATATAACCACCAGCAAAGCAAAACTGACAGATCCATACTTAAATCACAATGAACCAAAATATATATAGAGAAAAACAATCGGTTTAGAAATTATACCCGAATCTTCAAAGATTTGTACTTATAACTTCTATATTTGCTCTTCAATCTTCTTCTGAAAGTATCATACACAAGATAAGAAAGAAATCAAATTTGTGGGGTTTACTTATTTCAAAAGAAAAAAACATAGGGTTAACAAATCAAAGTTATTTTGACTTCTCTAATAGGGGTTTTTCATACCTGATTGACCTTCTAGGAAATTGATTCTACGACTTCAATCTTCTTCTTCAGAGGCTTGAAAATCCATTTCTAGATTTATGTAAAGTAGGTTTTCAGTCACTTTAGGTTTACAAAAGAAAAATCAATTCTTAGTTTTTCAATCAATATTGACTAGTTGACCTCTGGCTGTCTCTCAATCTCCTCTAAATTTTTGGTTTCTCTCTGAGTTTTTTGGTTACTAATAACCACCGAAGAGGAGGAGAAAGAAAGAGTAGAGAGAACTGAAACCGTAAGATAAAATCAAAAGAGAAGTAAAGAGATAAATATAAGTAAACAAAACTTTTTTTTATTTTAGTTGTTGAGAGATATCTTTTGTGTTAATAATTGGTGGGAAAAGAGTGGAACTAAAATAAATGGTGGGAAACTAGAAATAAATGGAGGGGAGTGAATTATTTTAATGATTGAACTTTAATTGAAATGATTTTGGTGTGAGATAAATATGTGGAGGGAAAATTGAGGAGGAAATTAATGTGAGAGAATGAACTTTTTGGGGAAAAGTTTGGTTTTGGCGGGAAATAAGATATAAATTAAAAAAAAAATAATGAATTAAATATATATTGAATTTGTAAAATTATAAATTTATAAGTATGCAATATTTCGAGACACGTATGCAATATTTCGAGACACGTATAAGAATAGTTGAAAAATCAGAATTAAAGCAACTCAGATAGTTGATTTGAGACTCTTATAAGAGTGGAAGCACTAAAAACCTTTACATGTGTCTCGAACCCAAAAATCAATATGTCTCAAAGCGGTCCATATGGTGTAGTGCAATTCCTTGCTCGTTCTTTATATTTCATCATTTTAAACGAAAAAATCGTCGAGAGAATGAGATAGTGATGTCATAAACTCAATCACTTACTTTATTTTGTTTTTCAAGTGACATATTGGGCTACAAAATTGATTTACGTTGAAATGGAGTGATTTGGTCGTTATATTGTTTCACTTAACATGAAGATTTTCTAGTCGGCATGCTCGTTGGATGAATATCATGACGACTTTTCATGTTGTTTTGCATAATTAAAAAGTACATCTTTTTTATTTTATTTTTGTTGGTTTCAAACTTGTTAATAGATAGGGTATGACCTAGTGGCACAGGTTCGGGTCTGTTATTAGAGATATAAATCTTTGATTTATTATTCTTCTACCCTGGTAGCCCCACATAGTTCATTCCCGTTGAGGGATTCAGTTTCTGAAAGGATGTCGATATGATGAGAGCGCAAGTTTTTCAAGTTATGAAATCTCGAACTCTTTATGTTACCTTCTAGTATGCACAAATGAGGGAAAATTATTTTTCTCGCATGCAGCTTCGAGCATTTTTGATCCAGCCCATCACAAACAACAATTATTAGACATATAGATGGTTGTGATGATAATTACTAAAATGCTCGATAAGCAAAAAAAAAAATATATATAAATTAAATAATTTGATTAAATGCATTATATATATCTTTATGGTTGGTTGTGCCCTCTCAGATTAAAAAATGCTCAAGCAGCGCATGAACAATTTTTTTTTACCAAACAAGATGGTATGTTTTTTGTTTCTTTTGAAAGATAAATGGCAATAAATGAGACTATTTATTCAACTGATAACTGTCTGACACCTTTTCTATGAAAGAGTGGCATCTACCATACAATATATATATCATTGATGTCTAATTCAGTTTCGATTTTATTGAAGGGTTTATATATATATATATATATATATATATATATATATATAAATCATTAAAATAAAATCAAAATTTAACTATATATATTAAATTTTGATTTTTTTTTAATGATTTTTTTTGTCTACTGGTCAGAATCCTTCACAACATTAGTTGAACTTGAAAATGGCATCCTCCTTTAGCAAATGTGGAAAAAAAAACTTTGATGCTTCTTTCATTGATAACTCGGTAGTATTTGGTATTAAACCTATTTCTAGAAATTCTGCAGGAAAATGCAATGGAGTGCAGTGCAACCTAACAAATGCAGTGATCCAGAACAAGCTGAAGCTTTAGGTGTTGTAGAAGCAGTTTTATGGGAAAGAGAAAGAAGAGCAAGGAATATTCATCGGAAGGGGATTGCAGTAATGTGGTGAAAGCTATCCGGAGACATCCAACTGTTGCGAAATGGACAACCAGTAATATTATTAATGATCTATTATTTAGACTTTGATTGTTGGAGCATAGTTATGTTCCTAGAGACACAAATGGTTGGGAGATTCATTGGCTAAATTTGCAAGAATCCAAGTAGATAAAGTAGATTGGTTTAATGATTGGCTAACCAAGACAATGTCTCCGCATCTAAATTTTAATAAAATCTACATTTTCCTAATAATAAATAAGAACTTGAAAATGGTTGATGTGATATAATTAAGACGCAAACTCCACCATCTTAACCCAAAGTCCAAAACTCCCTCTTAATCAATCACTTCACCCAAATCGGAAATTCCCAAATAAAGAACTAAAATGTAGACCTAGCTGAAATCATACAACCTTGCATTACCGATTCGGAAAACATATATTTAATCCAAATTCCATATATAGAGAAAATCTGGACAACTCTTTCTAACATGAATCCTTGAGGTGTTCCAAGTCCGGACGGTTTTCAGCCGGGTTTCTTCAAAGCTAATTGAGACACCTTGGGTCCGGATATAATAAGTTCAACGCAAGAATTCTTTAGAATAGGGATTATGGAAAAGGACTTTAACCACTCCTTCATTACTCATACCAAAAATCTCAACTCCTCAGTCCCCAACGGATTTTAGACTTATCAGCCTCATCAATACTATATATAAACTCATCTAAAAATCTTAGCAAATAGACTAAAACCCATTTTAAATATGTTAATATCCCCAAACCAATCTGCCTTTCTTCCAAGTATAATATTATCATAGCCCATTAACTGCTTCACTCAATGAAAACTTCCAAGAAAAAGAAAATTTTTTAGCTCTCAAGATTGATCTTTCCAAGGATTTCGATAGAGTCGAGTGGCCTTTTATTACAAAAGCCTTATCCTCATTTGGTTTTAGCGATTTCTAGGTAAGCCTCATTTCTCAATGCATATCCACGACCTCTTATTCTATTCTTTTAAATGGCTTACCAGGCCCAAATTTCTCTGCCTTCAGGGGTTTAAGGAAGGGAGACCCTTTATCTCCATATCGTTTTCTAATTTGCATGGAGGTCCTTTCTAGACTCCTCTAAAAAGCCATAAATGAAAAAGAGATATCGGGTATTAAAATAAACAAACATGCTCCTACTATATCCCACCTATTCTTCGCTGATGACTGCTTTCTTTTCACCAAAGCGGACCTAGGGGAAGCAAAAAAATTTATTAGATATATTATCTAACTTTTGGGGAAATCATGGGACAAATAGTAAATTTGCAAAAATATGGAATATATTTCAGCCTTAAAATCCACCCAAAACATGGAAAGATAATCGCAAAAATCCTAAAAGTTCCCTTGATGACAAAAAAGGACAGGTATCTCGGAACCCCTTTTTTCCGATAAAAACAGAAAAGAGAATTTTGAACCACTCCTTCAAAGATACTACATTACTCTTCAAGGTTGGAAAGAAAAATTGTTATCGCAAGCGGGCGAGACAGTTTAGTCTAATTAGTTCTCCAATCTTACCCGGCGCACCAGATGCAGATGCAGATGCAGATGCTAGCCCTCCCAAAACAAACTTTAGATAAGCTTGACAAAAATTCAAAGAGATTTTTGGTGGAAGAAAGATAAGCCAAAAGGAAAAGTTGGTTATATAAAAGCGTGGAAGGGCATGTGTAAACCAAAATCTCAAGGAGGATTAGGAATTAAGAATCCTCACAATTTCAATATAGCCCTGCTAACGAAGCTAGCAAGCAGAGTAATGACAGAAAAAGATCAACTGTGGGTAAAACTTTTAGAAGCGAAATACTATCATGATTCAAACCCATTTGAACCGACCACAAACTATGATCTCTCTTGGATCTGGACAAGCAACCAAAAAGGCCTCAATATTATAAAAGGAAATTTTGTTTGGCAAGTAAAAGATAGAGCTAATACGAAGATCTGGGAAGACAGTTGGATCCCGAATACGAATATAATAAATAAACCAAGCGATAGAGCCAATCCTATGCCTCAAAAAGTACAAGAGCTAATAAATATACACGGTTCCTGGGATATTAGAAAACTTGACGAGTAATTTACACAAGAAATTAAGAAAATATTTTTTAGCAATTACCCCTAATAAAGATAAAGAGACCGGATTAGATGGAAGCACCATATTTCTGGGAAGTTCACGGGAAAAAATATTTTAAACTACCTTATCAATAAAAATATTTAATGAGGAGGATATTGTTTTTCCGTGGAAAAATCTTTGGAAACTGCAGGCAATCCCTCGGATAAGACTATTTATTTGGAAATTGGTACAAAAAGCACTTCTGACCAATAGTAGACTAGCAGCTCACAACTCAGAAATCTCTCATGAGTGTCCTTTATGTGATAACCAAATGTCGGAAACACAAGACCATTTTTTTAGAAAATGTGGTTTCGCTAGATTGATTTGGTTTGGCTGCGATTTGAACATGGTTAACCGCAAATTAACACTGATTCAATTGTTAAATGGGTTGAAATTTGGATATCCGATCCTAAATTCGCAAAATTATGTGAACAAATTGCAACAATCATATGGTTTCTACGGAAATATACATGTGAAGTAATTTTTAGAAAAACCAACCAAATCCATATTCATTAATTCAACAGATTAAGAATTTCATACAATCCCAACCGTACAATAAAGAGAAAATCAACAAAGATATTCAGAAAAAGAAAGCAACTAAACCTACTTGGAACACTTTCAAAGCGGATTGGATAAGTTTTACAGATGCGTTGTTAATAAGGAGAAATCTTTCATGGTTACGCCTTGATTCTATATTCGGTCGAGCAAGAAGCTTTTATGCACCTTTCTGTAGGTTCAGATTGGGCGTCCTCGGCTTTACATGCAGAAGAAAAATCCCTCTTAAATGCCTTAAAATGGCTAGAAGACAATATTCTCTCTAGTGTCGTTATTGCTACAGATTGTAAAGTCCTGGCGGATATAATTATCAAAAAAAGGAACAAATACTTCATGGGAGTAGAGAATACTATCGAAGAAACTACTACTATTTTATGAAGACTACCACAAGCTAAGGTAAAATTTATAATAAAGATCACAATGCAGCAGCGGACTCAGCATCAAATGAAGCAAAGGATCAGAAGACTACAACACATGTCGAAACATTTGCATCAGCAAGTGCAAAAAGAAAGTATTCTTTCTAATATTTTCAGAAAAAATAAAATTCTAGACCTTCTGTGTTATATTGCTTAATTAATATAATCTCTTTTTCTATTAAAAAAAAACAAACAAACAAAGTGCAAAATTAGCTATTCAATGGGGCCGGAATATTACGGCCATCACTAATTTCCACCGCAATGAAAAAAGGCTGAAGGATAAAGTAAATAGTGCTACCATATAACTGTAATTAAAATTGAGGTTGTTTGTATGTTGGAAAAAAAAACCTATTATACGGGATGTTGAATCCACTAGAGGGACTTCACCCGTTATTTAAATGTCTAACTAATTGGTCAGGGTGTACTTCCATCGTTAAAAAAAGTCTAAAATGCCCTTTACTATTTTAACCTAATCAATAAAAAAACCAAAATCAAAATCACTTTTCTTTCCTCTTCTCTTATCCTCTAACCTGAATTTTTTTTTGTCCATTGATAACTCTTCCATCAATCAAACCTGAAAATGAAAAACAAATATAATTCTCTAATCCATAACAATCCAAAATTAATCTATTGCAAATGAAATCGAAATATGTTACTTTTTCTCAATCAAGTTCGAAAAAATCGATTTCAGAACTAGTTATTGTTGATTTTAAGCTTTCAGAAGCCAAGTGTAACTCGTTACGGTTAGCTTTAATGAGTTACGGTTGGTTTCGAAAAACCAAAAACATAAGCTATGATTGGATTTAATGAGTTACGGTTGGTTTTGAAAAACCAAAAACATGAGTTACGGTTGGATTTAATGAGTTACAGTTGGTTTTAATGAGTTACGGTTGGTTTTATTGAGTTACGGTTGGCTTTGGAAAACGAAAAAAAAAAAAACAACCGTAACTTTTTTACAGTTGGACTCGTCAAACTAAAATTCCAACCGTAACTGGTTTATGATTCAATTTTCCCCAATTTTAACCAGTTACGGTTGAAAATTCATCATTATCTCACCGCTAATACCTCTTACGGTTGGTTTCGAGGGAAAAAGTCAATCGTAAAATTCCTTGATAAGCTAAAATAATCAATCTTTTACGTAGAGATATGTAAAATTTGGTTTCTTTATCTTTTAAGGATTCACCCACCTCAAATTTTCACCAGAACTACTCGTTTTAGCTAGGTAAATCAAAATCTCAAAAAAAAAAAAAACTCTCTCTACTGTTTCTTCCCACATACCTAACTCTTAATTTGATTAATTTTTTCACCCAGTATGGTTGAGTAAATAAGGGTGTTTTAGCCATTATAAAAAAATATTTAGATAATGGGATTTTAGTTCACTAAATATTTACTTGTTCTACCATGTGCAATAAATCTCAAATCAAATATTTTTTTCATGTGCATCTAGATCACTCTTTCTTATACGGGTAGATAGATGCATTCCAAAAAGGAAATCTATGGTCTTTCCCATAATGACAAGTATCTAGTTTTAGCATCTGAAAAATCAATAAGACATCCAAGGTTTTTCCTATAATAACAAGCATCTTATTTTACTTTCTTATGAAGTAAGAGAAAGAAATTTAGATATTTAAAGAAAGAATTTCTCTTTTGCTGGAAATTTTATGAAAGATTTAAAAGGTTGCGATCCTATTGAAACTCTGTATGTATAACACAAGAGAAAAAAGGAAAAAAAAAAAGAAAAGAAGAAAAGATTAAGAGAAATAGGGATGGCCATTTGCCCCACCCAAACCCATCCCCGTGGGTACCCGCCCCGTTTGGGTAGGGTTTTACGGGGATGGGGCGGGGATGGGATTCAAGGTCCCGCCCCATATCCGACCCGTTGCTTCCATATTATAAGGGTTTCGACTTTTATGCAAGAATTTATATCGAATTTTATACTTCTACCACTTAGTCGAGCTTTCTTACATTTATTATATTCTTGATCGTTCTTGTATATTCATCACTTTCGTTTCTTTGTTGTGATCAGACACATTCTTTGATCGTTCTTGTATCGAAAGGACAAAGTAGAAAAACTAAGAAGTCATTTAAAGATTCTTTTGTTCACCTTAAGATGAATTTCTGAATTTAAAATTTTCAAATGCATTATTCTTATGTTATTATTTTTGTTTACTTCATATTTAAGTTTTAATTATAAATAAATTTATGTATTAACTCGTGTTGCGGGTAACCCATGGAAAACCCGCCCCAAACGGGTATTCCCCATACCCGTCCCGCCACAATTCATGTGGGTAACAGGCGGATATGGGTATTTTTTACTGAACAGGCGGTGGATTGGGATTGGCATACCCGCCCCATACCCGCCCCATGACCATCCCTAAAGAGAAAGCAATGGCTAATATCGTGTTTGGATGCATTCTAAGAAGTAATATTTTGACTTCTAAAAATCGAAAAGTAAAAGGCCAGTACAGCGATATTATTTCAAAACGATTTCTAAAAACAAAAATGTCATCTTTTTATGAAGTAAAATGTTTTTACTTGTGATTTCTAGAACGGACTTCTCATTCTTTAGAAGGAGAAGCACTTCCAACATCCAAACTGGATATAAGGTACAACCTTACGACACATGTTTTGGTCAGTTATTGTTAGAGATGGAGATTTCTTATTTGTAATCCTTCTGCACTGTCAAGCTCCCACATAATTCCTTCCTGTGGAGGGGTTTGACGAAAATTTCCATCAATTATGCCTATAATATGTTTTGCTTTAAACTCATGGTAAACCGTAAATCTATTAAAATTAGGTGACACTTTTGGTGAGTAACAAAGATGTGTGAAATAGTTTTCAGTTATTACTTTATGGGTCCCTTGGAATCATAAGAAAATCCCCAAAACAACGCAAAGTCACAAATCCACGTGTTCTTTTACTTTTACTACTCTTTTGGCCTTTATTTTCTTGGACGTTTGTGCAAAAAAAAAAAAAAAAAGATCTCGGTAGTAAAACTGTTTTTAATCTTTAATTCACCAAAGACCTACGAGAATTCTAAAAACAAGATCTCAGCTTTCAAGCTAGCCTTCTCAACTTATTCCCTCCTCACATGCTGAATGACTCTGACCACCGCCTGGAGGCTTGTGTGAGTAGTTGTTTAGAATAATGGTGACTGGTCTTTATCTAATACCTTAGTGATGCCCTTGTAGATACTTATTTGGAAGTCCTTTAGGTGAAAACTGATCCTTTGATTGAAGATAGAATTGTGTGGACTGCTGGCATGGCACGCTCTGGTTTGGTTTCCCCACTGCATCCCTAAATGAAAATGCGGGGGTCTAACAATCACACCCAACAATTCGTTTGGCAATCTGAGAGGACTTACTCCAATATACTTTCTAGAGAATCAACTAGACAGTCAGACTCAATCTAGAGTAAAGTATATCAAAGAGTTTAATATCTATAACTCTTAATTCAATCCGCAATCAACAAATAGAAATCTGCGAGCCTGATTGAATATAAGAGGAGTAACTTGAACGGTACCAAAAACCAATGTTCAAGTGTCAATCAATTTAAATCAACAACCCAAGGTCGGATATTCTAATTGATTGATCTTAACGCACAACCTGTGATATTTCAATTTTATAACAAAATATAATGCGGAAAAGAAATAACACAGACACCAAAATTTTGTTAACAAGGAAAACCGCAAATGCAAAAAAAAAACCCGGGACCTAGTCCAGCTTTGAACACCACACTGTATTAAGCCGTTACAGACTCTAGCCTACTACCAATTAACTTCGGATTGGACTGTAGTTGAACCCTAATCAATCTCACACTTGATTCAAGGTACGATTGCGTTCCTTACGTCTCGATCCCGCGAGGATACTACACACTTGATTCCCTTAGTTGATCTCACCCACAACCAAGAGTTGCTAAGACCCAAAGTCGAAGACTTGATAAACAAATCTGTCTCACACAGAAAAGTCTATAGATTGAATAAATCTGTCTCCCATAGAAATACCTAAGAGTTTTTTGTTCCGTCTTTTGATCAATCAAGGTGAACAGGAACCAATTGATAATCCGGACTTATATTCCCGAAGAAAAGCATAGTATTATCAATCACCTTACAATAATCTTAATCGACTAGCGAAACAAGATATTGTGGAATCACAAACGATGAGACGAAGATGTTTGTGATTATTTTTATCTTTCCTATTGGAGAAATTAATCTCGAGTCAATTATTTCAATTGTACTCAAAACGATAGAATCAGGCAAGATCACAACACGCAACTACAAAGAGAATAGTTGGTTCTGGCTTCACAATCCCAATGAAGTCTTTGAAGTCGTTAACCTACAGGGTCTCGAAGAAACCTAAGGTTAAAGGAGAATTGACTCTAGTTTATGCAACTAGTAACACATAGGATGTAATACCCGCTTTCTTTTTCTTAAAATATTAGGGTGCGATCCCAATTCACTTGAATTGGAAGACTAGAAGTAACATAACGTGGAGTATTGGAATCTAGTTGCCGTTGTGTTTCGGTTGAGAAACACTTGGTATTTTTGTTTGAGATTAATACATTTCTCTTTGTGTGAGCCTGCCTTTAGCGTGTACGAACGTTAATAGAGTTTTTAATACTCGAATTTATAGTAGAAAGACACATGCCAAGGGTATGTGTCGCGCTTGGGCCGAGTCAAGGGCATTTTGGACATTTCAATTCCTTTGATAAACTTTGATCTTTGAATTTCGATTAAATTCATCTCTTTATTTTCATCTCTGTTTTCTGTTTCTCCCACATCAAATAAAAGCGGAAATTCTATCACAAAACTCAAAATTGAAACTTGAGGAATTTGAAGTTAGTTACATGTTTTGATTATTGGTTGCTTTGATTTGCTTGGTTTGGAAGCTTCAATTACACAAAAGGTAGGGGGAAAATATTCTTTGAAACTGTTTTGAATTGATTTTTAGATTTCAATTCTCTAATTTCCTGTAAAATGAAATTGAAACTTATTAATACTCTTATGAAACTCTATATGATGGATTTGTGATGTTTAAAACGAATTCATGCTTGTTCCTTTTGAATTTGATTCTAGGGTTTATGAAACAAGTTAGGGTTTTCTTCTAATTTGATATCAAAACTGTATTACTTCTAAAATTAGCCATGGGTATTCTCAATTTATTGTAATTGGTCTTTACTTTCTCTTGAAACTCAATTTAAAGCATTTCAGAGATTTCTGAAACAGTTTTCTGTCCTGTTTCTGGGATAACTTATCACCCAGTTCATGTGTCTCTTATTTTTAGTTATATTTTTATGAAAAAGAGGGCCTTTTATTCTTTAAAACTATCTAAGAATCAATGGATTCCGATAAGTAATGAAGTCTGGGTGAATTTTTGAGTGTAGACTTCCAAAACTGTAATTTCTGAAGAACTTGGTCACTGTCTTGTTTATTTGAGACTTTTCAGATCATATTTATACCTGATTTCTTCTGTTTATGATTTTTATTTCAAAGAGCACTCTTTTATCTTTCTAACAAGACCAAGTTTGCTAAATTCCATTGTATAATGAATTTTGCACGAATTTGATTGTAGACTATCAAAACTGAGTTTTCTGAAGAACTGCACATCTGTCATGTTTTGTTGAGATGTTAAAATACAGCTATGTACCTCCTTACCCTGGTTTATCATTTTTATGTCAAAGTGGGGTTTCTTAGCTTTCCAATGGTACGAAAACTTCTGAATTTCATTGTGTAATGATTTTTATACGTATTTTTGAATGTAGACCGTCGAAACTGCAATTTCTGAGAAACGTGATTTCTGTCATGTTTCGCTGGAACACTTTGACACAGATATAAAACTCACTGAGTTTCCATAAAATTTTTATCTGAAATCTTATGTTTTCTTCTTTAAAATGAGCCGAGAAACACTAATTTTCGTTGAGTAACGAATTCTGCAGAGTTCTTTGAAAACAGGTTGTCAAAACTGAAGTTTCAGAAAATTATGTTCCTATCTTACAATATGTTTCTTTTGTTCTTTGAGTTATTGACTTTATTCTTTTTACTAATGATTTTTGTATGAAAAGAGGCATGTTTAGTTTTTAAAGTGTTATACTTTGTTGATTGTCGATTTGAAATGAAGCCCATGGTAAGTTTTGAATAAAAGTGGTTTAAAACGAATTTCTCGTGCAAAATCTTTTGATTTTCATGGCACCTAATGTTTATGAGTTTATGTTCAGTTCTATAAATTGATACTTACCTGTATTTATGATTTTGTTTTATGTGGGAAAAGCTAAGGTAAGTTGCTTCTATGGTTTATAAATTGATGTTTGTTGATGGTTTGTTCGATACTCGTATTTAACGATGTTTGCGAACTATTTGTGAACTGCGTTGAGCATCCTTTTGGTTACGAACCCTACTGTTGAGTTTGTCGGGCCCATAAGGGGCAATCCATATTAATGGTGACCTGCGAAAGATCGTCCGGGACGATAGGTTAGTTTTCTGATAAACTACGACAATTGGTTATTCGGACCCTCACAGTAGATTATTGCGAACTCAATGGTTTTAGATGATTTCGATTGTGTATTGGCTAAAGGCCTTTGATACTTCAATTTGCATGTGCTCAACAACTTAACGCATTATTTATGCTTTATTCGATTTGATATTTTATCATTATCATATTTGGGAATTTTTGTACTCGTGTTATCGTACCGTTAACTCTCTACTGGGTTGTGGCTCACCCTTTTGTTTTGTTTTTTTCCACAGGTTGAGGACGGCTTGAGGCAGTAAGCTTGATTAATCTTAGTGCATTGAGATTTGGTGGTCAAGTGAGTACGCTTGCTTTGTGTTCATGTATATTCATGTGTATCTGGGTTGGTTTGTGAAAAAGGATATTGTATTTTCCTATTGTTTTAGTCTGTGAAAAATGATAGTATCTTTACTTGCTATTGTGATTTGTAAAAAGAGTTACCTTCTCTTATTGAATTTTTTGTTTGTAAAAAAAGCATTCTAATTAATAAGTGTGGGTCATGTTTATATAGTTTCATGTCAGATATTTTGTACTCCATATTTTTGGTTAAAGGTTTTGATAATAGGAATGAAACTTTCGTGTATTGTTTAATAACTCATAATTTACTCTTGTTTACAAACTGTTTAATAAAATAATATCTCATACTCTTGGTTTCAAATTGTTTCACCCCAAATGGCATCTCGGAGAATTTGGAACTTGCCAATTGACGAACTCCACGGCCGATTGGAAGGGAAAAATTTTCTAGGCCGCCACATAGGAGGTGTGGGGATTAGGTTTCCCAGTTGCTAGAGTTCTCCTTTATACAGTTTTCAAATCAGGGTTTGCAATCCAAGTTACCTTGGTAACAAAGCATTCAATATTCACCGTTAGATGAAAAATCCGATGTAACCAAGCTAATATATTTCAACCGTTAGATCGAACTTAGCTTGTTACACACAAATGAAATGTACCCTCATTTAGGTTTATGTAACCGTAACCAAAAGTGTACACTATGTTGGCTCACAAATAGTTAACCGAGGTTAGCCATATGATTACTCTAATATCAACCTTATTCATCTTAACCATAACTAGTTCAAATGACTCAAATGAAACTAGTTAGAGAGTTCTTCAATTGCTATATTCTCATATAATTATACAAGAACGCAATTGAAGAAAAATCGGTTTGATTCACTTGAATCAATCATGAACATTATAGCCACGGTTTGCAAAGATTGCATTCCTTGTTATATAAATTTTTATGTTCATGTTCATAACCGATTTTAGAACTTTAACCTTCAAGTATGCAAACTGGGACACATACTTGAAATACCCGGACCAAGATTAGGTTTTGCCAGTACGCAAACGGGTATGCAAACTTTCAATCCCAGCAGAAATTCTCAGACAGAACCTGTACGCCAGTACGCAAACGGGTATGCATACTTAGGTTCCTGGATTTCTCAAACCAACAGGTACCCAAACGGGTGCGCATACTATGGTTCCCGTACATGGATTACATATGTGCAAGAGTGCACAACATGACATATCCAATAATGGTTAAGTGTTCTATACTCTTTCAATCATTGAAACTTTCTTAGAGGATGACAATAGCCGTTTTCACATAATATTAACATCAAAGAAATTTTCAAGATATTGAAATAATCATAACAAAACATTCCAAGACTATACCAAATGATTGTATCACACAAACCATGTAAGATGTTACTCGACAATTTTCACATGATATAAGATGAACTTGGTCGAAGCGAAAGCTTTCCAACACATATTTCGAGAAATATGTAAGCGAGATAAACTGTTTCGAAATCTCAAATGTGTATATAGAAAACTATATCGTAATACGACTTATGTCTCAATATAGGAGATAGAGTAGAAATAGACTTTCCAAGTAATAGATGAGTTTCAGTCTCCACATACCTTTTTTCGATGAAGTTCAACAAGCTCCCCTTAGTAATTCTTCGTCTTCAAATGATTAACGCCGTGAAGTTTAAGCTCAACTACTCAATCTATGTCCTAGTCCGAGACATCTATAAATAGGCTAGAAATCAAGACTTATAGTTTTGATCACTAACATTGACAAACATGCTTGAGATAACAACACATGCGAGTTCGACCGAGCAATGCTCTAACAATCTCCCCCTTTGTCAATTTTAGTGACAAAAGGGGGAGATTGTTAGAGCATTGCTCGGTTGAACCCACCAAGCGTTGGTATGTCAAGTTTGGTTGTCATATTTTAGTGAACCAAAACTCATTTAAAGAGTCGCTTGATTATTTACTAGTGTCAACTTCATATAGGTTTACTAGAAAGTTATTAGGATATGAGACTTACAAGTATTACGTGAAAACTTGAAGAATGTGAAGAAGTAAGGAGCTACAACGACGACATCATCCTTCCTCTTGAGGTTAGTAATATTTGAGTTGAACTGTTTCATTCCTAACGTATCTTTCAAGTCGTGCATATTGAAAAAATAACTGCGAAGCTGTGAATGATTATACTCTAGTTAGACATAGTTAAGGAATTACAATACGAAGTATAACGTCTATCTTTTGAACTTCGTATATAAGATATCGACATAATCGTATGAATGCTATTGTGATTATGTATGGGTATGGATGAAGATTTCCTCCTAGGAAACAATGTGTTACATTCGTTTAAAGGAAGTACAATTCATAAACTTGTTTTATGAATCGAAAGGGAAATCGCTAGGCTTATTGGTATTGTTATTCATTACAAATCTTTGGATTACCAATATGTGTGTTTAGTATAACCACTCATAACTTGTTTATGTATCTTGGTAAAACTATTCACAAGGCCTAACTTTTTTATTGGTATGACTTTTATTTGTGAAACCGATCTTAAGTAATCACCTGAGATGGTATGATCGATTTGTTATAATTGGTATGATCAACTCTAGACGTTGGGGAACCGATCTAGTAAGAGGTACAACCGATCACAAGCAACGAGGAATCGATCCTTGTAAGAGGTGCAACAAGTCTTAGTTATTGGTAAACGATCCTATGACTTGTGCAACCGAATACAAGTTAGATACCATAAATATGTGGTAACCGATCCTAGTACCTAGTCAACCAAATTATGGAAAGCTCGTATGACCAATCCTAATACCCACATGGAGGTAAAACCGAAACTTGTTTTGGTAGAACCATGAAACCCATGATTGGTGATTTGATAGGATAATCAATCACATAGTTCTTGGAAGTCAGATGAACCAGTTCTAAACTTGTTTGGAAGTGTGGCAAATCGGTTCCAAGATTGTAATTATGAAAAAGGATTTACAAAGTAAAGATGTCGAGATACTTTGAACATCTGCGGTAACTCTTTGAAAAATGATCCGTCTATTCAGAGATGAAAGTACCCTAATTAGGCGAAATCTCTTACGACCACTCGTTTTAAAGACTACTTTGGAATTGGGAAGCTCTACGAGTACCGTTGGTGGGAAACTAGATAATTGCAGTTTATTATTAGTTTTCGATTGATTTGATTGACTAACGGTTGTTGAACTTTGATTGCACCTAGTTTGTTTATGCTTGAGAATCTTCTCTTCGATATAAGATTCACTCAAACTAGATCGAATTTTCAACGGGGATCTTTAGCTTGTTTGTAGATCTAAAGGCGTCTTGTGATAATCCATTGTTAACAGACTTCGTTCTGTGTGTGACTGATCACAAGAGATTCAATTTGATTGTGTGCAGGTATTTATTGAAGATCTAAGAAGATTTGAAGACGAACAAGATTTCTGATTTGGGTTCATAATATTTGGTGTGCACAAAACTTGATCGACTGGGGATCCAACTATAATCGGTTTATCTTTGTGATAGATTTGATTGATTAGTTGAGTGTATCGACATCAATACAATTCTTTGTGATTTGAAGTATTGATTGCATAGTCTTAACAATTACTTTGGTAGTTGTTGAAAATATAGATCAAATGACCTGACAAAGGAGTTTATTGGGATAAACGGAAGAGCCTTTTGTCAAACTCATATCACTTGTTTGAAAAGAGTTGTTACCGAACAAATTTGTTGTTCCTTTACTATTTGGAATACTAAAAAAATGAATAGTTCCAAGTGCATGACTTATTGCAAGTTGGAGGCGCAGGGATACAGACGGAACTAGGTGAACTATAGGTTTAGTTGCTTGGTCTCAAGTATACGAAGTTGGTTTAGATTTTGTATACCGTCTTAATCCTGAGAGTATTAAATTCTGGACAAGGTCCTGGGGTTTTTCTGCATTTGCAGTTTCCTCGTTAACAAAATATTGTTGTGTCTTTTACTTTTCTATTTGCACAATTATAATTGTTTTATTATAATTAAAAGTAAAATACACAAACGTTGATTCCTATTTACTTGAAAACAATCCTATTGTGTTTGGTTAAGTCCGAACCTTTTATCAAGTAAACATACTTCGTTGTTGTATTGTATCGATCTTGTATCCATAGTCAATCACACAAGTTATCTTGTTGTCGTATTTTCTTGATCTCGTACCATAGACGATCACACGAAGTGTGAACCGATTAGTTGTATTGTCTCGACTCAGTCCATAGAAAGTCACTTTCGGAGAAAGGACTTATAGGTGGAAAAGTTTTAGATTGGGGTATATTTGAGTACCCTCGTCTTTTCAATTGGTATCAGAGCAGGGAAACACGAAAATATCTAACAATCTGTGTTTGGTGCGATCCAACCTATAAGAATTGAATATATGTCTGATTCAGTTAACGTTATGCAAGAGTATGAATACTCAAATGTTGAAGATGTTACTACTTCGTTAACTCATGATCCAGGAGTTACGAAAATCTTTGTGTCCTTTTCGGATGGAAAAGAAGATGCTGATAAAGAGTTGGTAAAACTCCTAAAGCCTATAATATCTCTATCTACAAAGATGTTGATATTAAAGATAGAGTCAAATCTTCTGAAACATGAGATCAGAGATAAAGACATTCAAGTGAATATTCTAGTCAAAGAGAATATGGATCTCACTGTCAAATTAGAAGCTCTTGGTAAATCTCTTACTCAAGATAAAGAGACAGGTCTTGTGACTCTGACTAATGATGTTGTTGTGATTTCTTATGATTTTGAGGAAACTAAAAGTCCTTGCTCAATTTTTACAGGCTGTGATAAAACCGGTTTAGTCACATCTGAAACAAATCAAGATTATGGTAGTTTGCCTAACTACATCAAGTCAGAAGAGGGTGAGAAACCATCTTCTACATCTACTAATGATCAGACGAAATCTTGTCCAAAGGAAACTTTGAACCGATTAGGTGAACGTGATCTTAAGGAATACAACTTTCAGTCACTTGACAGGAAACTTATACTTCTTCATTATACGGTGGTAAAAATATTGAAAGAAGTTTCTTGTCTTAAAAAACTGAAAGACCATTCCTCAGTAGAAAGACAAAATCTACCACTACCCGATAAGATCAACTCAGAAGAATCAGAAGAAAGAGTTGATAATCGCTTTTGGAAAAATGTTCCTCCTCACACATATCAAAACAATTCTAGTTTTGATGAAGAACGATTCCAGAAGAAAGGGAAAGAGAGGATCTCTGCCAAAGAAAACAATTAGGAATTTCCCATAATTGTTTCAGATAATTATGATGATGTGCATCATAAGGAAATACTTAGAATGAGAAAATCGTATGAAAATCTCATTGACATAATTAAGAGAGATTTATCTATCTCAGAAAATTCCCACATCAGTACATCTTCTCCACATGATCATATCTCGAGAGTTAGAAATGATCATTATTCTGGGAGAAAATATTTTGGGCAGAAATTCCCAAGGAGAAACATGAACTATGTTTCTGAAGCTAGAAAAAGCTTACTCCGATACAACTTAGTTGTATCGAAATTGTGCACTCCCATCCTTTTCGTGCTCTTAATTATGGATGAGAAAAGTACAATAAAACGAGAGAACATTTTTTTGTGTTTATTTATCAGAAAAAAATTTGTGACATTTTATGGATGACTACGAATCCATGTCTGTCTAAAAATTGTTCATGTTTATCATGATCTTCCAAAAATAGGTTTTATTTAGAATTTTCGAATTTTAATAAACCTTCCAGCATGAGAAGTTCGGATGAAGGAAATAGAATATATTCTTTTAATATTTTCGGTCCAAAAGTTGTCTCTTCTTAAAGAGAAACTATCTCTTGCTTGTATCTGAAACCCTGATCAATCTCTATTTAAATAACCGAGCATGCCTCCAATAACTCGTAGTGTCACAAAGGCTAACAAGGAGGAAGCTCAAGAGGTTAAGGATTGTCAAGGAATCAATACATAAAGAAAAAAGAAAAACATATCGAGAATGATGTCTGATTATGATTCTGATAGTTCCGTTGGATCACAAGATGATTCATGTCTGTTGGCTTACAATTTACAAAATACAACTGAAACCAAGTGGATTCGTTCTGATAGTATGATTGACTATATCCATGGTTTTGAAGAATTGAGAACCAATCTCATTATGACAGTTCAACATCAAGATTGGCCTAAAGAAAAAATCGATCAAATAAGAAGTGTTCGTGGTGAACTCAGGGTTCTAATTGAAGAACTTGAGAAAAAAGAAGTGGTTGCAGACAAGTCTCTTGAGACATGCTTCAAAAGTTTGAACACTGAAGATACCTAAGTGAACAACAAGAGCACCACTAAAGATTAATATACATGTTGTAATTCTTAATCAAAGAAAATAGACATCAGTATTTGATTTTCTTCAATAATTGTATAAGGTCTATTATGAATAAAACTATCTTATTTATGAATAAAATTATTAGTTTAAAATTTTTCTTGTGATAGTTTTTCTTTTACATAGCACGTGCTTGAATGCTTTATCTTATTTCTATGTATGTTTATGGGATGTTTGACTCGGTTTTCTTAACCTTAATATTCAATCTCATATGGTGTGAACCCTTATGGTTTGGGTGACTTTTTGGTTTAGCAGGATTAAGTTTTAGCCCATGTTGGTAGGCTTTATCAAAGGATCATAAGGGGTTCTCATTGAAACAAATATGTGAAAAGTCACAATATGTTGAATCGTTTTTTGGTTTAGCACAAAAGCATATGTGTTTCGGAGTTTCAACTTTTGCATTGCATTAGTTAAAACCGGTTTTCAACCTTTCTCTGGTAAAGGTTGATCTTTGTTGTTGTTCATTTGTCTTGCGAGAGGATGACACCATAATGGGGGAGAGTTCTATCTTGAACTGGCGCTTGATGACATATCTTAAGGGGAGAAGAGGATGCGGAGCTTGAGGTAACGAATTATTAGTTAATTGTTTTCCTGTTTAAGAAAAGCCAGATTTTATTGCATATATTTGTTGCTTTTGCTTAACAAAATTTCGGTACAATTGATGTTTATTCCATTATATGTGTATGGATGTGTGCGTGATTCAATTGTTTCCGGTTAAGAAAAACCATTTTTATCTTGCTTTATTATTTGGTATCAATTGTTTAGGCTTACCAAATTACAGTGTAATTGCGGCACTTTGATGTCTATGTTGTTTCAATTGCTTCTGGTTGAGGTAAATAATTATGCAAGTTGATTTACTTGGTTTGTATGAATTGTTTATGGCTTAACAAAAGGTTTTCGGGATGAATTGTTTAGTCCAATTCGATTTCGGATAACAGAAACTAAGTTAATTCTGATCTTAGTTAGACTTATCAAAGTGGAGGTTTCGTGTCACGACCGCAAAAATTCGGGCTTTTATTGAGCTGGATTTGACCCAATGGATCAAGTCCAACCCAACTAGCAGGACCGGATTCTTGAGTCATGACTATGGAACAGACTAAATTTTTTTTCAGAATAATAATAAAAGAAAATAAAAGTACAAAATGAATAAAGACTGCATAATCTAATTTCTTTCCAAATTGAAGTCCAATAAAAAGGGTTCCAAATAATAATTATTAAAGATGTTCCAAAAGTCATAGAATAAAATAATTGTTTGAAAACTAAACAATGTCTCTTAATAAAATAATAAAAAAAAACCACAAATGATAAAATGATAACCAACAAAAATACCCAATATCCCTGTGATATCATATAGTAGTGTCTTGCGAGAATACTAACATCTGAGTACTATGTCGTAAGCTTCCAGGTGCGCTTACTGCGCTAACTGCTCCTCAAACTCTGTGGGAGAGGAAAAGGAATTTGGGGTGAGCAACCACAGCTCAGTAGGAATCTCAAAAAATAATATAGTGCACCGAAAATTAAACCATGCAGCGGATAAAAATAATTAAACCCATGCAAGTCAAAATCTTCTGAAATTACTTACACCTTTTACTCACATAAGTCAACCTATAATTGTAGGTCCTAATCTAGTGTCAGAGTTATTCCGGTAACAAACCATACTATTCCCCGAACAGTCTTCCCAGGGTAGCCACCAATGGTGGGATGCCATAAAGGCCTGACATTTCAGCAGCAGCAAAGAGATGTGTGTATCCAAAAATTTATTTCTTACCAGTACACTAAATTCCATACAAAACTCAAACAAGCCCTTATTCCAATAAAATTTAATCAATGCATTTATTTTAATATTTATAATAATAGATAAAATGCACTTATACTCCCAAACAGAAATCATCTGCACATACAAAACCGATACGCGTCAAGATGCATTTACCCGGTACTACCTAGACAGACTCCCGTCAAATTTGAAAATAGTTGGGTGACAAAACACTATGTGACCAAACTCTGACACAAATAGGAATTATTTTGAAATCATTTAGGATTACTAGCACACCAGAACGGAAGGAAATAAAAAGGAAGAGACGGCTATCTGTTATCTGTTTTACAAAGAAAATGAAGCCAACCCCCGGTTTACATTTGATAAAAACCACACTAATTCAAAGAACATTTATAATCCAAAAATTACTTGGAGGATCAAAAAGTCACGTGGGGTACACAATCTTTAGGTGGACTATTAGTTAAGTATTTTCTTTTCTTTTCATTGTTTAGAAATGTGTATTTCCTTTTTGTTTGAAGAAAACAGATAGGTCAAATCAGTGGGGTCATAATGAGTATGTGGTGAAGGTGTTCAAAGTAACAGCTAGAAAACAAATCAAGTCATAGGCCTTTCTTTATTTGAATCTGACATTTTTGGTAGCAAACTGAAAGACAACAGGTGTATATAGAGGCAGACATATAAATAATTTTTTTTTTCTTTTAAGATTTAAACAACCAAAGCACCAACATGGTTCATGGAACAGTGATCAATGGATATCTGACATAGGTGTACCGAGGTAATGACAGACATAAATATTTCAGAAATATCACGCAAATCAGAGAAATATATCATGGAAATAGTTTAGTTTTTATAGTATTACGAGAAACCCCTACCTCTTGCGCAATCCAAGAAAAATTGTGAAATCTTTATCACTCCAAGCCAATCAGTATCCCAGGTACAACAACAAAAATCAGGTTTTTTTTTTTTTTTTTTTTTTGTAAAGTAGCAGATGGAAAAAGAGGAAGAAAGAGAAAGTTTCTTTTTCTTTTCTAGGGTTTTAGGAAAAGGACAAAACAATATATATACTAACCCTAAAAGTAGATACAAAAAGAGAGAAAGACTTATTCTTTTTCCCATACGTATTACTAGCCATAAAAATCATGTGCTCTACTAGGTAGTGACCCCATCATTCCATATACTAACCAATTGGTTATTTGCACCCCAAATCACAAAGATTTATAATAATAAGCTAGGATTTGTACACCTTCATATATACAAATCACTATGTCAACTCTTATAAGTTGAAACGGGCTTTAAGCCTGGGTTCAAAAATGCCAGGTATTATACTATTAACCTCTAAAAAAAAAAAAGAATTTCTCCGGAAATTCGAAGCGTAGCTAAGTTTAAGAATTACCTCTCAGTAATTCCGGATATTTATCTCGTATCTCAGACTCCAGCTCCCAAGTTGCCTCTTCAGAACCATGATGTTTCCACAGTACCTTCACAGTTTTGATGGTTTTCCTCCAAAGGATTTGTTCCTTCGAGTCGATTACGCACAACGGTTCTTCTTCATAAGAAACATTGTCGTTCAGTTGCAAGTCTCTCCATTCGATGACGTGGGATGGATCAGCATTGTATTTACGAAGCATGGATACATGAAACACATTGTGTATGTATGCAAATTGTGTTGGTAGAGCTAGTCGATATGCTACTTCTCCAATTCGTTGAAGAATTTCAAATGGCCCAATATAGCGTGGCGCCAATTTACTTTTCTTCCCAAACCGTTTAATGCCTGGTCTAGGACTAACTCTTAGAAACACATTCTCCCCAACCTGGAACTCCAATGGTCTCCTTCGACATCCGCATAACTCTTTTGACGACTTTGTGCCGTTCTCGACGGTCTTGGATGATCCCTATCTTCTTTGTTGTCTCTTGAACCATATGGGGCCCTATGACACTTCTTTCACTAACCTCAGCCCAACATAACGGTGTTCGACACGGTCTTCCGTACAACGCCTCATAAGGTGCCATACCGATACTGGATTGATAACTGTTGTTGTATGCGAACTCAACAAGGGGTAAATGGTCGCTCCAATTACCTTTGAAGTCGATCGCACATGCTCTTAACATATCCTCCAAAATCTGAATCGTTCGTTCGGACTGACCATCAGTTTGTGGGTGGTAAGAAGTACTCATATCCATTCCTGTTCCCATCGATTGTTGGAAACTCCCCCAAAACTTAGATGTAAAAAGAGGATCTCGGTCTGAAACGATCGATAGTGGAACTCCATGCAACCTAACTATCTCCTTGATGTACAAGTTACATAAAATAGGAACAGTATCTGTCTGCTTCACCGGAAGGAAATGAGCCGATTTGGTGAGACGGTCTATGATTACCCATATGCCATCCTTCCCATGTTGGGTCTTAGGTAATCCTCTAACGAAATCCATAGCAATGAAATCCCATTTCCACTCGGCCTATTGATAAAGGTTGAAGAAGTCCCATTGTCGCCGGGTGTTGAGCTTTTTACTTGTCGACAAGTAAGACACTGGAGACGAACAATGCAACATCCCTTTTCAAACCTTTCCACCGAATCGGCGCTTCAAGTCTTGATACATCTTTGTGCTTCCCGGATGAACTGTCAATACGGACTTATGAGCCATAGTCAAAATTTCCTTTCGTAATTCCTCAACATCTGGTACACATAATCGTCCTTTATAGCGAATAGCCCCATTGACTCCCAGTGTCCATCCTTCTTGTTGATCCGTCGTACCCATCCTTCCTTTGACTTCTTGCAAACCGTCGTCTAACGTCTGCTTTGAATGACCTTTTTCACAATCTCGTCTTTGCCACAACATGCGCCAAGTATGCCCTCTCATTGTTCCACTCAACAATAAAATCATATTTTTCCACAACCTTGACCATTCTCAATAAAGCTATGGATCTAGATTCTTTTCTACCGAGTGCATCCGCTACAACATTCGCCTTCCCAGGATGGTACTCCAATTTAAAATCATAATCCGTAAGAAGCTCGAGCCATCTTCTCATCTCGGAGTTCAAATCTTTTTGAGTGAATATGTACTTTAGACTTTTGTGGTCCGAAAATACCATAAAGTTTTCTCCATATAGATAGTGCCTCCAAAGCTTTAGCACAAATACTACTCTGTTGCTAATTCCGGATCGTGGGTTGGGTAGTTCTTTTCATGATTCTTTAACTGTCGAGAAGCATAAGCTACGACCTTCCCTTTCGCATAAGAACTCCACCCAAACCACTCCTAGAAGCATCACAATAAACATCATAACCTAATCCCGGTTCCGGGGTAACCAAGATGGGTGTCAGTAGTCAATCGTCGCTTGACTCCTCAAATGCTTTATCACACTCGGTAGTCCACTCAAACTTCACCCCATTTTTAGTCAAACGAGTAAGAGGAACCTGCTATCTTCGAGAAATTCTCAACAAATCTTCGATAATAGCCTGCCAAACCTAAGAAGTCATGCGGATCTCAAAAACACTCTTTGGGGGTTCCCATTTTGTTATGGCCGAATATCTTTTCGGGATCAACAGATATACCATCCTTAGAAATAACATATCCGAGAAATAAGACTTTCGTCATCCGAATTCACACTTGCTCCTCTTTGCATACAACTTGTGTTCTCTTAGAGTTTGTAAAACCATCCGTAGATGTTCCTCATGGTCTTCCTTAGTCTTGGAATAAATGAGAATGTCATCAATAAACACTACTACGAATTTGTTCACAAAAGGTCGGAGAACTCTATTCATCAGATCCATAAACACCGCAGGTGCATTTGTTAACCCAAGCGCATCAATGAAATTCATAATGACCGTAATAAGTTCCAAATGCGGTTTTACGAATGTCCTCTCTCTCGACTTCGCAATCGATGGTACCCGGATCGAAGATCAATCTTTGCTAAATAACACGCTCCCTTCAATTGGTCAAAAAGGTCATCAATTCTCGGCAAGGGGTACTTATTCTTGATTGTAATTTGGTTGATCGTCGATAGTCAATACACATCCTCATTGATCCATCCTTTTTGAGCATAAAAAGAACAGGAGCTCTCCATGGTGAGGTACTTGGTCGAATAAATCCCAGTTCTTCCAACTCGTCAAGTTGTTTCCGTAACTCCTTCATCTCTTTAGGTTCCATACGATATGGGTGCATCGATATTGGCATGCTTCCCGGTTGCACTTCGATCTCAAAATCAATCTCTCTCTTTGGTGGTAATCCAGGCAATGCCTCAGGAAAGATATCCTGGAAAATCTCGAACTATCGGTAACTCTTCATCTACCACCTTGGTATCCTCTTCTTCACTCAAATGAGCAAGACAAGCTATGTGTTCTTGATTTCATCCCTCCTTTTCACACTCCAGGGTAAGGATGGATTCATAACTTTCCACCTTTCTCCTTGGACAGACACTCGACTTCCATCAGATGATTGGAAAGAGATCTTCTTCTCAAAACATTCCAGGATAGCTTGGTTTTGTGACAACCAATTCATGCCAATAATGACATCATAATCCTGGAGCCTCATCGGTATCAAGTCTATTTTTACTCTATAGTCACCAAAAGTTATTTCACAATCCTTGCAAAATTTACTAAGGGACACTACATTCCCTAGCGGTGAAGAGACATTCAAAGTAAACCCCATGGGTACAGGTTTCAAACCAAGATAAGCAGCTAAATGTAATGATATGAACGAATGAGTAGCTCGAGAATTAAACAAAACTTTAGCACGAGAACTAAAGATCATGAAGTTACCCTCAATCGCGGAGTTTTGTCCCCTTCTCAATGGTAGCAATATGGTTCACCTGCCCCGAACATTTGGTTGACGCCTTATTTGGAAGGGTGGTGCATTGTTTACCATGGGCCGGTATGGTTTGCCGTGCTTGGAAATTCGGCCTTGGGGCATTACGGGAACTGATTACCGGTTTGTAGGCCTAGGTGGTGCGAGGCAAAGGACACTCCCTTACAAAATGATCATCCTTCCCACAACGATAACACCCGAGATTGCATTTAGTCGTCCGGTGGCTTCGACTTAGGGCAATCACTGCATCGTGACCCACTACTCCACGGTGAAAACAAGGTTTCGGTACAACGACTTTCTCAGTATTATCTGTGCGCGGACGTTTTCGATGAGTCGATGGGTCCGTCTTCTGGTTTCTCTTCTGATCTTTCGGCTCCCTTTCCTTTTGGTTTTTGATCCAATCTGCTTCTATAGCTAATGCAGTGTCAAGAACATCATCATAAGTGGTGAGGCGGCATGGTACTAACCTAGCACGGATGGCGAGGTTTCGGTGCATCCTGAAGTTTCCTTGCTCTTCGTAACGGCGTATTGACCAAGTTATCCCCAAAACATTCCAATTATTTGAACTTCTTGTCCGGTTGAGAAACCGTCATGTCTCCCCGAGTTAAGGTTGCAAATTCGGCACACATCCTGGGGATTTGTTGTCTCGGGAAAATACTTGTCAAAGAATAATGTTTCAAACTGCCCAAACATTAACATTAGGACTCGTTTTATCGAATCCCACCAATAATCGACTCCGGTGAAAGGTACGTAGCAAAACGGATCTTGTCATTCTCTTCTACTCTTAAGGCTAAGAACTCCTTCGTATCCCCATTAACCACCTTTCGGCCTCAAGAGGTTCTTGGTCCCTTTAAATTCCTTTCTTCCAACCACCTTCAAGAACTTTTCTAAGTCCACTCTACCCTCACGTTGGGCCCCTACAACTGGACCAGTGTCCCCAATGTCCCAACGACTCGGTCTAGGGTAGCTTCCATGCGTTCCCTTCTGTCCTCTCCTTCTTCTCCATTTGGTTGAGGAACGTTGGTGGCATCACGACGAGGCGGCATCTTCTAAATAAAGAGAAACGCGCACTAATGTTAATATCTAAGTCGAAATCCTATATTAACTAATACACACAACATTTTATTTTATAAGGCTTTTAGTTGTTTACCCCGACCCCAAAGCAAGTTAAATATAAAAAAAAGAACTTGATGAAAACTAATTTTTTTTAAAGAATAAGGAAAAACATAACCAAATTCTCAAAATCGTTTCACATCATAAGTCGATAAATAAATAAATAAATAAATAAAAGTAATCAGAGTGCAATTTTTTTTTTTTTTTTTTTTTTTTTGTAAACCAAACTTTCAAAACTTTCAAAACTAGTAAGTCCACACGCACGGCCCAAGTAAACCGGAACCATGCTCTGATACCAAACTGTCACGACCCGCAAAAATTCGGGCTTCTATCAGCTGGATTTGACCCAATGGATCAAGTCCAACCCAACTAGGGACCAGGATTCTTGAGTCATGACTATGGAACAGAACTAAATTTTTTCGGAATAATAATAAAAGAAAATAAAAGTACAAAATGAATAAAGACGCATAATCTAATTTCTTTCCAAATTGAAGTCAATAAAAAGGGTTCCAGATAATAATTATTAAAGATGTTCCAAAAGTCATAGAATAAAATAATTGTTTGAAAACTAAACAATGTCTCTTAATAAAATAATAAAAAAAAACCACAAATGATAAAATGATAACCAACAAAAATACCCAATATCCCTGTGATATCATATAGTAGTGTCTTGCGAGAATACTAACATCTGAGTACTATGTCGTAAGCTTCTGTGTGCGCTCTGCTGCTAAGCGCTCCTCAAACTCGTGGAGAGGAAAAGGAATTTGGGGTGAGCAACCACGGCTCGGTAGGAATCTCAAAAAATAATATAGTGCACCGAAAATTAAACCATGCGACGGATAAAAATAATTAAACCCATGCAAGTCAAAATCTTACAAATTACTTACACCTTTTACTCACATAAGTCAACCTATAATTGTAGGTCCTAATCTAGTGTCGAGTTATTAGGTAACAAACCATCTTGTTCCCGAAAAGTCTTCCTGTGGTAGCCACCAATGGTGGGATGCCATAAAG